>JANBPO010003673.1:0-10247 GCA_024336825.1 Amorphophallus titanum | reverse complement strand
TAAAGGCTCGGGACGTGACTCAGTTAAAGTCTCCCCCCACCAACCATGGAATATAGATATAACTAGCAAATAGGGCAAGATCAGTGAATAGGGACTATCTAAGGTGGGGATCACAAGATGCATATACAAAAGAATAATATGTACGAAAGGAATTATCCACCTTCAATCCAAGAGTTATGTATTGTGAAGAGGAGGCAATTACCTCTAAGTTGTAGCTTTCATGCCAGAAAACCCAAATCTTTGAATCTATAGAGCTATTACCTGCATAACCCCCGAGCTTGAGATATCTTCCCAATGGGGGAGCTTTATTGAAATTCAGCATTGGTTCACTGATGGCCACTAAATTGACCTTATTAGACTGCACTATATGTTTCAAACTTCTTCAGGAACCAGGGTTCCCCACCCCACGGATATTCCAAATAAGAAGGAGTTGAATCATTAGGATCCCATTTAATATCTTCCATCGATCTAGCTTTAGATCTGTTTATTACCCTACCATCTTGATGCCTACTCACAATGTCACCACCCTTCACTAGAAAGTTAGACTGCATAAGTTCATTATCTCGACAAGCATTATCCGCGACTTGCATACAAGCCTTCAGGAGCTCCTGCACTCGCACATTGTAGGAGACCTCCACACCAGAGGTTGTATCTGCCACAGCAGGGGCCTCAGCTTCTAGCATTGCCATCTCCATAGGAGCAGCATGTAGCAGTCGACTTTCAGCAGTAGCTCTATCAACTAAACCATAGGAGAAGGAGGCATAGGTTCCCCCTCCCTGATAGGCAACTCGTGACCTTCTGTTTCCTGCTTAGCTTTACATTTCCGCCCACCAGTATCACCAAAGTCAGGCTTGGGGGAAGAGGGAGGCTCCATTGTACTTGACTGCTGTAAGTCATGGGCAGAAATCTCCCCCTCTAGGTGCTCCAAATCCTGAACATTCCCAACATTGTTGTTGGTTACACAATTAGCTTGTTGCACCTCCAAAAGCTCCACAGCCTACTGCAAGATCCCAAACTTGTTATCCACAGCCACATTGTGTCGAATAGCTGGAGGACCAACTGGCCTAGGCCTGAAAGCCTGTCTAAAGTTCTTAGGATAAGGTCCTTTAATCGATTGGGCCCAGGCCATCCTACCCTATTTCTTCTTGCAACCATCCATTGAGTGTCCAAGCTTATGACAGAAGGAGCAAAGAGCAGGAACGCGGTTGTAACTAACGGATTGCCAAAAGCCAGCACCATCTAGATCAATCCACAGCTGCTCCCTGCGCAGAGCTGATAGGTCCATCTCAACACAAACCAGGGCCTCCGATGTATCCGTCAATGCCAGAGATCTTTCAAAGATACGCAGCACAACCCCAAAATTGCCAGCAATAGACCGAAGTCAGTCTTTGTGATACAGGTTTGCCGACAAAGCTGGGAAACCAATCCAAACACGCACTGTCGACGGATCAGCATCGAAATTAAAATCAGATGTCCAGTGAAAAAATTGAAACAAGAATCCCCTAATGTATAAGTTTTTCTGTATCAGAAGCTTCATGAAATCTGATTCACAATCAAAACGAAGAAGCACTCTAACCCCCCAACAAAACAAAAAGAGAGTTGTAGGAGTTCACATTACAAAGGGGCTTAGCCCAATCCCTCACTCTAACACATACAAAAGAGACAACTGACTTGACAACTCTTGATTCCCTTTTAAAGATCCGGTTGTTGCGCTCCCCCCATAACGTCTAAAGGGTGGCATGGAGAATGAGCCACCACACAGTCATGTCGCCTCTTAGTGCCCAACTTCTGCCCCAAAGCTCCATCAATTGATGCACCTGACTCTACCAACCAAAGTCTGTATGAGTCCTCCTAGCAAGCTCTTCCCACACCCCCTGTGAGTAAGTGCAGCCTATAAACAAGTGATCCAGGGTCTCGACGTCCACTCCACAGAAGCAACATGTGGAGTGGATCCCCAGGAGGAACCAGCTCAGTCTATCCCACTTGCTGCAGAGTATGCCACAATATCCAATAACAGGATGACTGTCCAATCGGAACTCATGGATCTAACTTTGTAATTCATAAATTTGGACCATGTCTTGCTTGCATCCAAACATTTCTTCGAGAAGGGTCCACATGTCACGGGCAGACTTATTCTGAAGACTCAAGCGTTGAATGTCAGCACCAACTGAGTTTATCAACAAGGACATAACAATGTTGCTCTCTACGTACCACCGGTTGAATCCAAGATCTCTAGCACTCGGTTTCAACACTTTTCCATTTATATAATCGATCTTTCCGTGACCGGCAATATAAATCTCAGCAGCAATAGACCACACCATATAATTGTACTCATTCAATTTTACTAGAGTGATTTGGAGAGAGACATTGTCATTCCCGGTTATCGACAACAGCATAGCTGCGGAGCCAATGGCCTTAGACAGCCTTGAACTGCATGGACTTAGACATGATTGCTCACGTGCGAGATGGATGAACGAAGGGTCCCCCTTCAACAGATGCAACTGCAGCAACTAGAAGATGGAGAAAGGGGCGACCACCAAGCCGACGTCAACCGCAAGCAGACTCAGACACTCAGGCTGCACCCAAGTGCAGGACGTAGAAGAAGGTGCAGAGAACCCCCCCCCCCCCTGCCGCACACAAGAGAAGGCCGGACTAGGCCCTTCAAGAGATGAGAACGGCACCGGTGGAGACTTCTGCTCCTGCAACAGCAAGGGTACTCAAACAGGACCCTTCCACTCAGATTGGGGACAGAAAATATCTGCCCTACTGACCACACACAGACGAGGTTGAAACTGCTCCAGGAGGCCTCGAACACCAAGGTCTGCAAGCACTCACCCTACACACCAAGGAGAGGCTAGACTCGGCCCTACATGACGTGGCGGCGACGTGGAATAGATCGTCGGCACTCCGCAAACACGAACGGGACGGGATAACCACTACCTCGCGCAGTTCGGTCTCACACCGGACGGCCTCTCACCAGGTAATCTCTCAAATCTCACAAGGGAGATGGAGGGAAGGGAAGCTAGAGGGGAGAAGCTCTCTTACGTACAAACTTCTTTCATTCAATCTATTCCATATGAAAAGCCTTACACTACCCTCCTTTTATAGGAAAGGCCATATCCCACTAGGACAAGAATATCCCTAGACATTTCAATTAAGGACATCCATATCCCATGACTATTGGCCTAATAAAATAATAGACAACAACCAACATTTGACTAATGACCAAAATAAAAATACTTTGACTAGTGGTTAATAATACAATACCACCATAATACAAATAACATACACACAATCCAAAATACATACTCAGGATACGTACTTAGGACGCCGAGTCTTTAAGAAGTCGAGTCTCCGAGCCACAAGCTCGTCGGTGTCAGGGCGGTGCGGCATCAGCTCCGAGTAGTGGGTCCAGTGGGTCCAGTGGGTCCAATGTCCCCACCACCCAGAGCCCAGACCCCGTGTGCCGCGTGCGCCTCTGTCGTTCAAGTGGCAGCGTGTGGCGACCCAGGATCTGAGTACCGGAAAGGAACCAGCTCGACTTGAACCTTGGCCCACCTCCCACGAGCCCGGAGACTTGGAAGGGATAAAGGATAGGTGTGGTGTATATAGAAATAAGAAATAAAGCAGGATAACAGATATAATAACAGAAATAAACAACTAACAATAACAGAGTCCAGTCCAACAGAAAGTACAGTCTAAAGTAGTAGAACGTACCACACGCCAAGTGAACACTCGGCCCGGCAAGCTGGCAACTAAGAACCTCCACGCTGCTCCCTCGAACCCCGAGGAAGAACCGCCACACCTGAAAACCAGGGGTGAGCCTCCTATCACTGGCTCAGTAGGGATCCCGCGGAACCCCAACCGAGAAAACAACGGTGGAAAGAAAAGCTACGCTAGCCACAGATGGAACAATAGTAACGACAGGAACAACAAATCGATGGCCGGTCAAAACTCGGTGCTACAGCTACTACTACCGTGCTAGAAAACACGACCCGGTCTCCCATTGGGGGACAACTAAGTCATGCACCCGACATCTCGATCTCACGGTCAGGGGACAACCAGACACGAACCACCCTAGCCACACTACTAGGAAACGCCACGACGCCTCGGTCGCAGAAACCTGCCCTCACAGTAGGGCCTGAGCCGAAACTACACGGTCCGAAGCACACAGTCACGACCTCGCTGTCGTGAACAATACGCCGTCTAGGGAAAGCTCTCGACGATGCTCACTGGAAACCCCAGACCTCGGCTACGGGAACACTCCCGAAATCGCACATAAAACCCCGTCGCATAGACGGAAAATGAAAACCCGGGACACGACAACTCACGTCATGTGACGAGAGCACCACCCACTAGAAGAACGACCGGATCCGTCTCCTGACGTCTTACACCGCATCACAGATGTCTAGCTACAACACCCCGGGCGTGAGACTCAGACACGCAACAAATACCACAACAAGGACTAGCTGGGGTCACGCTCGTCAGCACGTGTCCTAAGTCCCCAACTACGTGTGCACACACAAACCATCTGCTCTAGGTCGGGTCCTCTAGTTGGTTTTCCCCCCCACCGGACTCTGGTGGCAAAGGCAAGAGGCCCTACGAAAACCAGCTTAAAAATCGTCTATCACCGGGTCTCGCTCTCCACCACTCCTGGGTGGATCCGCACGCCCGTGCGCAGGAAACTACTAATAGTAGACAGGTCACAGACGTGAACACAGAAAACTACGTACACACCCATCGCGAGTAACACGAAGGAAGAAGTGGCTCGCGGCCACTAGACTCTAGACAGCTCACTAGACCTATTAAACTCAACGGTCCTTGAGTCACGAGACTCGGGATCAAGACTGTTGCACGTGACAGCACTGAGCCGTCAATCTGGCCTAATTCCTAGGTCCAAAATCATGGTGACACGTGAAAAATCCCCGGCCCCAGGCTGATCAACTGGGCTCGCAGTCCGAGGCCATACATACGACCCCTCCCTCGAAACTTGGAACACGCACGGGGTCACTCAGACCCTAGGGCTCACGAGCATGCTAACCGAGGTCACACGGTCCTCCCGACACCCTCAAAACACAGACATGGAACCCTCGGGGTGTCTGGGGCATTCACGAGAACTCAAGTCGACCACCGGGTCACGACCGGGTCGACCAAGGATTCATATAATACGAAACGAACGCGGCAAGTATGAAGACCCACTTTGACGTAAAACGGTGCCTGGTGGTCTATCTTTGGTCCGTCACAGCCTGTAATGGTCCAAAGCTAGGCCGCCACAACCCCCCCTAACGGTCCAACTCAGGAGCGTTAGACGAAAAGGGTAACTCTGGCTGTGACGCACCCACCTTGGGGCGTTACAGCCTCTAACGGACCAAGACCGGTGCGTAAGAAGACACGACAAAATAGGTCGTGACGCACACCTCTCGGGGTGTCACAACCCCTAACAGACCTACCCAGGTGCGTTAAGCCCCGAGTCACAAAAGGGAACATAACGCACACCTCTAGGGGCGTTATGTACATAACGGACCAACCATGGTGCGTTATGTCACATAATGGAGGAACTTTATAAAAGGGCTAGATATATTCAAACTCAAATGAAAGATTCACCCATCCTGGGTATGTTTGAGCAAAGGCTGAGAATGATGAGAAAGAGCAATAATGTCAATACCAATGGTGGAACAACTGAGGGTACCGTTACCAATAAGCAAGCGGGCGTGGTTGCTAATCCCGGACCTTTTCGCAATCCTTCCAACCCGAGACCCCTGCAACAACCACAACAACAACAACCCTCCTTCTTTAACCACGTTCTCCACCAAGCAAACAACCCTCCGTAGGCATTCCGACCACCTCCACAAAACCAAGCTATGACATAAAACCCGCAAGTCCCCCAGCAATACCACCAGGTGCCACCTTCTGTCAATTATGACCCTCAACAACCAAGAATACCCATGGGCCCCAAAAGAGCACAATACCCTACATTACCTGAGAGCCTTCCCGATATAATCAACTCCCTTATGGCCGCCAACGCACTCGCATTATCAAAGGAGAGGCCGATCTGGCTGCAAAATGTGGATACCTCTCGGTATTGTGTCTACCATCGGTAACCCGGCCACAATGTAGATCATTACTTTCACTTCAAGAATTACATATATGATCTGAATGATCAGGACAGTATTGACTGGGATGAGATGAGGTAGTTCATTGCAACCTTGAAATCACGAAGACCTCCATGGAAGCAGCAGGCTCAACAACCACCTCAATAGCAAGTTCAACAACCTCCCCCACCGCAACAAGCTCCTGCGGCACAACTGGACATGGGGATTGTCCATAATCCACTATCGGAGCACCCAACACCCAATCAATAGTTAAACCCTATCACCTCTTTTCCTAAGGTGGAGAGAGGTCAAGGGTGGCACGAAGAAAGCATCTCCGTCAATGCTATAAGCCAAAGTTCAAGTCAACCCCCACGCTTACTAAGAACAACCTCCCAACCAACACATTTTCCTCAACCTTCACGTCCCCTCTTACGCACCACCAACCAAGTCCCCTCCACTATCACCAACCCTCCATCTAGGCCACTCCTTATTCGCTTTCCACCTTCTCCCACACCACAACAAACCCCTCCTACTTCCATAAACCCCTTGCTAGCCAGGCCACTCCTTATTCGCTTTCCACCTTCTACCGCACCACAAAAAACCCCTCCTCCTTCCATAAACCCCTTGCCGGCTAAGCCACTCCTCATCCGCCCCTCACCGACACCTGTTCCTTCTCCTGCTACCATTAACCCTTCGCCGACAAGGACCTCCTTACTCCTACCAGCACTAACATCCACTATACCTCCTGTAAATCCATCACCTCCATCTAGGTCTCTCCTCATTTGACCTATACCCACTCCAACCACCCAGGCGCCATCCGCACCTTCCAGTCCCTATCCTATTGCACCTTCACTACCCAACACCCTAGTTTCCACTAATCCTCAGCCAAGAAGGCCCCTCATAAGGGTTCCCTCTTCGGTCACTCCATCTCCAACACTCGTCAACCCTGATATTCCCTCCACATCTACCAATTCTCTGCCTACCCAAAACCCAATAGAGGCGCAATCTTCACAAACAATGGAAGGTTGAGAGCTATAAAAGGCTTCTACCACCTTATTCTCTAAAAATAGTCTTTAAACTCTACAGTCTATTAAAATTAAACCATCAGTTCAGTCAAGGAGCAGCTGTGATTCTTATAATAGAAGACTTGTGATAATTTCTGCTCAAGATAATGAACCAGTTGCAAGACTGTTATCCACGAGAGCTCCTCGTCGTTCCTCACCGCGAGCTGGATGTGCCGCGGCACGATCCTAGTCTTTTTGTTGTCGCGCGCGGCGTTCCCGGCCAGCTCCAGCACCTGCGCCCAGAACCCACCAATCAGAAGAACTGGAAAGCGCAGAAGGGCGGGGAGGAGGAGGGAAATCCATAATCAACTCGGAGACAAACAAAGAAACCAGGATCCAACGCCTTGCGAGGCTGAGGAGGTCCGGGAACAGATTCCCGCAACCTCCCACCAAGCACAATACGCAAGGAACCGGCGTGAAGAACCAGAAGGAGCGGAAATCGGAACCCCACCAGCGCAAATCGAAGACGGGTAGCGAGGAAGGGGAAGAACGCGATACCTCGGCTGCGAGGTACTCGAGGACGGCGGCGAGATAGACAGGGGCGCCAGCGCCGATACGTTCGGCGTACTTGCCGGCCTTGAGGAAACGGGCGATCCTTCCGACGGGGAACTGGAGGCCGGCCTTGCTGCTTCTCGACGTCGCCTTCTTAGCGGCGCCGGAACCCAGAGTCTTCCCTCTCCCCGCCATCGCCGTCGCAGTTTAGAGAGAGAGAGAGAGAGAGAGAGAGAGAGCACTATGTTCGCGTCTGTGGTGGCCGTTCGCCGCCCGACGCCTATATGGTGGTTTCGACGTTACATGGACGAATAGGGAACGAGGACGCGGATTCCCATCTGAACCGCCGGTTTACGATGGAACGAACGGTGCAGATCCTCTCTGACAGGTGAAGAGCGCCTCGCCGCGGAGGCGGGGTCTGTTTTGGGAAAAGTAGACCCGGGAGATCTTTATTAAATCCCCATGCGAGGGCAACTGCCTGTGGAGCCCTTGTTTCAATTGGGCGGCTCTTCAAAACGATGGCTTCGGAGTCCCACGGCCCACGGTTCCTCTTTGTGGGCTTGGTTGGTGGTCCAGCTTCCATATTGGTCCCCCAGATGTTCACCAAGAACAAACACATTTTTACAGCAGCACAGGAGTCCCGTGCACTTGAGCAACTGAAATGGGTGACACCCATTCCCATTTACATGTTAGAAGTTCGAGGTGGCTTTTAACTATGAATGTGTAGCACAAGGACGACCTGCGTGGTTGAACAGTTGAGATCAGGAATGACCCACTTTGGTCCTCTGGTTTCGTTTGAGTGAAGGGCTGAAACTAATAAGTGTGTTATCTTACAGCCGCACCGCAGTTGGATAGAAGTTTTATCATAGAATCTGTTGGGTCCATGGCCCATCTTTATATTTTCAGCCCATGATAGTCACCGGTCGACCGACCGGGAAGCTCCGGTCGACCGACCGGGAAGCTCCGGTCGACCAAAATCAGCGGTCGATCGTCAGACAACTTTCGGTCGATCGATTTTTTCAAGGAGCTAAACCATCGCTTCGCACCCAACAGGGGCGCATGTCTGCAGCATCACATCGCGACCCGTTCCTATGGTGACAGCACCCGTGTGGGTCAGCCCACCTGCAGTCATCAGAATACACACACACAATCGGAGAAGACAAACTCCGCCGCCAGTGGCTAAAGGAATTAGTCCAGAAGCCCAGCGGCTGCAGGACTACATAAACGGGCTAGATGAGTATGAACAGCCCGAATTGAGGCCTTTGTTGATACGGGACCATGTCCCATGGCAAGAATTGGAGTAGCTCTCCCTAGAACGAGAAGAAGAGGCTGACAAAGCACCGAAAAAGGATGACAACTTGTTATGGGGGCAAGCGCCAACCAAAGAAAAGAAGAAGAAGTAAAAGAAGAAAAGAAAAGCCTGCAAGGCCAAGACGGAGACAGTGCTCTCCTATAATACCCTCTCCGCTCTCTTCAATCTGCCTAATGAGGAATATGAAGAGGAAATATGTTTTACACCCACTACCGGGGCAAGCTAGGCCGAAGCCGCGACCGCGACTCATGCAACATGGTCCGTCCAAAATAGGGGCACCAGTCGCCCGCCAACCACAATATCATCTTCAGGGGAAAGCAGCCCTATAAGATACCGCCTCCAGAGGTCAGGGGAGTCCAAATCCCTCCTCCTTTAGGTTTATATAATCAGAGTGGGGGAAACATTGTCGGCCCTTCCTTCCTTGAATTCTTGAAGATGACAAAGGGCAAGCAGCTATGCCAAGATGCCAGCCCTGCAGCTGGGGGCACTCACCTGCTGCCTCAGTAGCCTTCTGGTGCTCCAGATTAGGTAAAGCTTGTCTGACGGCTGGCGATGAGGGACAGCAAGAGGATGACACCAAGCAGAAAGGTGCAGACTCAGAGTCTGATGAAGTAGGTCCGTCAGAGGCTGCCGTTCAAGTTTCTTCCAAGCCCAAGTGGGCAGAAGAAATGAAGCTGTCTAATGTCTGAGCTGGAAGCAGAATAATGAAGCTACTTAAAAAGCTTCTGGCAAGGTTCACTATCTGGGAGATCCTCTCCTTGAGTGAAGAGACCCGACAGGCAATCATCACTGCTCTCCAGACGCCTGCCCAATATGAGGCGTGTTTGGCCGAAACGCTGCCAGAAGCCAATGTGACTTTCACTCAGGAGGACATGTTACTCCCTACTGTCAGCCACAATAGACCGTTGTACATGAAGGGGCAGTTGAATGGTGGGGAGCTGAATAGGATTCTGGTAGATCCCGGAGTAGCCGTTAACATCCTGCCGTACAGAATATACTAGATGTACTACTTTAATGTGCGCCTCAACAAAGTCAGAGATATGCATATCACCGGTTTCAACCAAAAGTTTGAAGTGTCACTGGGAGTGGCAGAATTTACACTCACTATGGCAGATTTTACTACGAGGGTGCAGTTTCATGTTATCAATTCTAGCACCTCGTATGAAGCACTGCATGGCCGCCCTTGGCTGCATGAGAACCTTGTGGTACCCTCCACACTACACCGGTGTATCAAATACAACCAAGAGGGGAAGGAGGAGAGGATATTCGCTGACCTCCACCCCTTTG
>JANBPO010003667.1:0-25918 GCA_024336825.1 Amorphophallus titanum | reverse complement strand
CCGGCGGGGGGGGGGGGGCCAACCTCCCAATGGGGATCATGACGCTCTCCAAACCCTCAAAGCTAAACTGGATATCCTCGTGGACTTGATGAGGAAAAAGGTAGCCAGGGAGGAGAAGTCACGGATTCCCCCGAAAAGCCCCCCCCCATGGAGCAGCTTCCGTACAAACTGTAGGAGGCTGCTTCACCCTCCGGGGACGACGGCTTGTGTGCAATAGGTCAGGAGCACGTTCGCAAGCCCATCCTCCAGAACAAGAAGTCTCCTCCACTCCGAGGAGAGAAAAGTCTGGGGCCTACCAACAACCCCTGGAGACTGACGCCCCCAAAGGATGATGAGGTAGCCCACAGGGGCACCCTCACAGCCCCTCAGCTCAGCATCGACCAGAGTTGTCCCTCCAACTGAGGGACTTCGAGTGACGTTTCGCAGAGCAGGAGCGCGCCCTCCTCTCCTTGCAGAAGACATCCATCAAGGAGGATGATGAGAAATCCCCATTCTCCGACCAAGTCTTGAAGGCCGAGATTTCCCCCAGAGTCTCGCTACCAACCTTCAAATCATACGACGGCCAAGGAGACCCGGCCGATCACTACGATAGCTTCGACACCCTGATGACTCTCCACGGGGCTTCGGACGCCATCAAATGCCGAGCATTTGTGACCACCTTGGTCCAAGGCGCTCAAGCCTGGTTCCGAGCACTCGCCCCCAGTAGCATCCACGACTTTCGATAGTTCGGGGGGATCTTCAAGGAGAGTTTCACCGGTAGCGGCCCTCCCAGGTTAGTTGCGGGGCTACTGGCATTAAAACAGGCATAGGGGGAGAAGCTACGGGCCTATATCAACCAATTTAAATTGGAAGCCCTACGTATCCCTTGCTTGGATGTTGCCTCGGCCATCACCGCATTGACCGGAGGCACCTGCGATGAGAACCTCTGGCGAGAGCTAGTCCTCCATCCGCCCACCTGTCTAGCCGATCTAGTGACCCTAGCCCTACGCCATGCAGAGTGCAAAGAAGTCCTCAGTGCCCGCCGCAACGCGACGGGCTTAGGTCGAGCGGGAGACAGGAAGCGATCATCCGAGCAAGGCTCGGGCTAGGCAAAAAGGTGGAATGACAGAGACTACAAGGAACCCCCTCGAAAATACGAGCGGTACATGCCCCTATCCGCCCCCATCTACGAGATATATGAAGACATCAAGGGCTCGGGCCTCCTCCGCCAACCCGAGCCTATGAAGTCTGACCCAAAATGTTGCAGTCGATGCAAGCACTGCCAGCTCCACAGTGACCCTAGACACCATACTGGAGATTGTCACCAGTTGAAGGATGAGATCGAGTGTCTCGTCCACCAGGGACACCTATCCTGATACGTGTCCGAGCCGAGGGAGGATTGCGGCATCCCTCTAGAAGAAATTGACAATCAACCCCGCAGAGTCCACATCAACGTCATCTCTGGCGGCCCAGCATCAAGTGAAGATATTAGCTGAGGAAGGAAGCTTCACGGCGAGGAGGACTCCTCGGACGGGAAAGCTGTAAGCCCCAGCGGTTCAGAGAAGGGTTTCTCTGGTAGCAAGCTGTAATCATATTCCTTTAAATTGGTTAAAAATTTTCTAAAACTTGTAATCACCCAATTCACTGCCCTCTTGGGTGTCATTGATCGCGGGACTTCAAGGTATGGTCATGGCCTGATATATATGTGTGTTAGCTTTCGTTCTAGAATTGATTTTTTTGATTGACCTCTATCTTCTCTTCCCCTATTCTACTATTTTAGCCCCTCCCAACCTTTTCGGGGGTGAGATATGTCCGCCATTACGGCTGACTACATGACTTATTGGTGGCCGTGATGCCCGCCATGAGGGTGTTTATGCACCAGTGGCACCTCACGTGTCTAGTCATCATGGGGAAGCGTCTTCACAACATGAGATGGAATTGGGAGGCTTTGGGTGCGATGATTGAGCTGTGGCACCTGGACACACACACCTTTGTGTTTCCTGAGTTTGAAGCTTCAGTGCTAGTGGAGGAAATCGACTTCCTATTCCAGTGGAGTGACCTAGAGGCGGGTGACTTGATCGATCTCCCTCCTTGGGAGGAAGTCCTGGTAGAGATCGTGCGAGATAAGTGCGAGGTTCGGCGGATGACTGATCAGCGGGGGATACTAGTCGATCGCCTGGCCTGGTGGTTGCTAAGCCAGGTGAAGGACAAATCAGTGGAGGGGATCGACTGATGCGGGGAGTGACATTGCGCCTAGGCGGGGCATTGCTCTTCCCTACGACGGGGGATGTACTGAGGCGAGAGCACGTGGGGCCACTCATTCCCCTATGGATGGGGTGCTCCCTCTCCCAGGCGGTGCTTGCTCACTTGTACTGTGGACTTACTCAGATGAGTTTGGGAGGGAGCAACATGGGGAGCCTCTACTTCCTATAGGTGTGGATGGAGGTCCACTTGAGCTTCAACTTCGGTGACACAGTGACCACGGCTTCCCAAATCTTCGAGAAGAGTGCACTCTACCCAGCAAGGGCCATCTTCGGTCCTAAAGATCAAGTGATATGCGAGGCTACATTCTTGAAGACCAGAGATGGCTAGTGAGACTTTCCTGCTTGAAGATCAGTTCGTTTTCATGCCAATGATGTATTAGCGCGGGGAATTCAAGACATGCAGGATACAGGAGCAGGAATTGTGGCTTGTTGGAGCTCTAGACTTGGTGTTGTACCAGGCCCATCGCTATCATTGCCAGGGCGGCTACCTAGACAGATCCCAAGGGCTACCTCGGAAGGAGCTTTAATTGTGAGGCGTCTCTTGGGGACCGATGAGGATAGACGACGGCTTCACAAGAGCGGGAAGGCATAGAGGCACCATGCCACCGTGACTAAAGCTCGGATCGACGTGAAGGAAGACAAAGATGAGTTGAAGAGATATGTTGACTACATGCGGGGTTTTAGGCCTCAGGTGAATGAATTTTTCATGAGGTGGCGCACTTGATTATTAGCGCTTGTCCAGCATTTTATTAGCTTTTGACTTTGTAAGAAAAAATGGAATAAAACTACATGCATTTTTCGCTGTGATTTTGTTATGGGTTGTGAAACTGAATGCCAAAGTATGATGTTGATTGATTCGAACATGGGGATGAGTGCATTTTTTTATTTTTCCTAAGGTGGCCCTCCCAAGGGTACGAAGCCCACGATTCAAGGGCTGGCCGGGTGCCAATTGGGGCACTAGGTCCCTCACTCACACAACCCACGGTGACCGCTCGGAAGTGGAACACTCCGGGGTCGGGCACTCTCTCTCTCTCGCTCAACGGAGCACTTTCACGGATATTAAATGAACAACCACTAGATATTGAGCAAGGTTTAGGGCTTACCCAGTTGGTTTGAAGAAACCAACCCCGTTCGAAGACAAGGGCGAGCGGGGAAGTGTGGGTCCCCGCACACTGCGCCGATGTCGCTTCCCCTGTTTAAAGGTTACATGAAGTACACCTCACGTAGGAGGGTGATCTCGGGGTAGGGATTAGTTACAGTTACATCCAAAACTACCTCCACATAGGGAGGGGCCTTCAGCCGGCCAAGCGAGGGGAGGGGAAAAACTGGTGTAGAAGAGAACCAACAGTTCTATCTGGGTCTGGAACAGCTAGATAGGTGGTCGCTGTAGACGCTGCCACGCACTCTCCCGAGCTTGGAAGTCACCGTGGTTGGTTTCAAAATGTCACTGACAGGCCCTGGTACGCTTGTGAATTTCTGTAGGTGGCCCCGTCATCGTCACCAGCTGGGGCGGGCTCAGATCCTGGTCCTCTGCACTCTGGCTCAGGCTGGTCCTGGGGTGCAGCAGCAACTATAAGAAGTTGTCACAACCTCTCCCGAAGTCCGATCATGATGGGACCAAGTCAAGGATGACTGTGGTCAAGTCTTCTTCAATCTCCAACCAGGAAGGAACCCAGAGGAAGTCGGGGCTGAGAGATATATCTAGAAGAGTGGGAGGGGGTCTGGGCGGGTCCTGACTGACCTGATCTACTACCTTGGGGTAGAAAAATCAGAACAGGCTGCTCCGAGCTTCAATCGATGCCCTGCTTGTTGCATTGGATAGGTGACTGGTGGGACCCCACTCCGGATAAGTGGCGCGTGAAGGGAAGCTGTGGTGTGGTCGTTGGAGCTTCTGTAATCCACCTCTGGTTGCAGGCCAGACTGGTTCTGCACAGTCTATGGGGAACGGCTCTCAAGAAGGGGGTGCCGTCATGATCACTCTCATCGTTGAAATGGTGCAGGACCAAAATGGGCACGTACGTGAACGAATCTTCTTCGATCTCAAACCAGGAAGGCCACTAGGGGAGGTAGGAGTAGGGAGATAGAGGATGTAGAGTGGATGGGTGTCTATTCTACTTCTGAGTGGACTGACCTGCGCACCCGGGGAAAAAAATTTGGAACGGACAGCTCCGGACTCCAAACGAGGCTCCGCCAATTGTGTTGGACAGAAGACTTGGAGAGGAACGTCCCAGAAAAATGGCGCACCATGGGAAGCTGGGGTGTGGATGTAGTAGCTTCTGCGCTGGTGCCCTGGTCTTCTCTCAGATGTCAGATGCGCACTCTGACAAGAATGGACCTCCCGGACAGTCCCGAACTCGGATGAAGATGAGATCACCTCACCTACGAAGCTGAGTGGGGGAGATTTTCGTCGCCCCTCCTACGTGAGGCGTAGTGTTGTAACCCCTCTCCCTTTGCTTCAGTGTTGTTGTTTAAATTAAATTACGCTTGTAATTGTAGATTCTTATATACCCACAACCTTTCTTCCAACCCTTTGGAGCCTTACAGCTCTTAGGTTGCGTCTCGGGGTCCAAGTGATATCGGGTCTCCTGATATCTGAATTTCTGGGTCGTTACAGTTGATATCAGAGCGTGGTTTTGTGGTAATGTATAAGGACCTAGAATTTCAATAGTTCAGAACAAGTCCACAAGTACATTTAATTGCTGGCTTAGGTTGTTTTCCGCAATTACTTATGCTTTTGTGTGTGTGTTTCCTCCTATGTTTTAGAACTAATGCTGCCTAGGCGAAGGACCCGTTTCCAAGCTAGAGTGCCCGTGGATGTTCAAGGAGAAGAGAGCAGCTCATCGCCTCCTCCAGTGGATGTTAGAGGCCAAGGCCGTGTGGATCTTGATGCCGATGATGGCTCATCTTCCCATGGTGGTCGTGGTCGAGTTTTGAAGGAATTCCTCTTGTTCCACCCACCCCAGTTTGAAGGGCAGCCTAGTCCAGATGCGGCAAGGGCATGGCTTGATGCTACTGAGCGTGTTTCCCGCTCTATGGAATGTGTCAAAGATGAAAAGGTGATGTTGGCTACGTTCCAGTTGCGAGGGGCAGCTCTTGCCTGGTGGACCTCGGAATGAGGAATGACATTTCAATCTCGTCCTCTTTGACTGATTAGTTGGCGGGAGTTTGTCTCTTCCTTTGAGCATACATACAGTCCAGCCTACCTCAGAATGGACAAAATGTATCAGTTCATAGAGTTGGTTCAAGGTGATATGTCAGTTCTGTAGTATTGAACTAAATTTTTGGAATTGGGCCGAAATGCTCCACATATCATGCCAGATGAAGGACTGAAGACTCAGTAATTTTTGCGTGGTTTGAGGCCAAAATTGAGGCAGCCTCTTATTGTGACTAAAGTGGCAGATATGGACATGGATTATCATGTAGCAGCAGCATTGGAGTTGGATATGGCTGGCTAGAACTCAAGGGCGAACCGAGGCGGGGCTAGTGCAGTAGAGTGAGCAGCAGTAACAGCCAAGTGGTCAGCTAAGTGTGCTAGGAGTGCCTTCTTTTGTTTCTTCTGCCAGTGGTTCTTCCTCATTGAAGATAAAATTTAAGAGGATGTTTAGGAAGTCTAAAAAATGTCAAGATCGGCAAGCTTCAGCAAGCAGTGTGCAACAACCTGTACCTTCTCAGCGGCAAGGATCAACAGGGAGTCAGCCCAGAGTATGTCCCAGATGTGGTGAGAGCCATCCGGGTAGACAGTGCACGATGCCTGTGGTTTATTATTGATGTGATCAGGTGGGACACATAGCACGTGATTGCCCTTTGAGGCCGAGTCTCACGCCCCGAGCTTTCATTACACCGGAAGACGATCTCTGTACACGTGAACAGCCAGCATGGTAAGCCTCTTGCGAGCAAGAATAATCAGAGCGCAAGATAATCACACATAAGATGCAATTGCACAATAAGTTATTCCAAACTCCCATTTTATTTCATTATAACCATGATCATAATCCAAGTACATGAACTATTCAAACCACTTTAATCCCCGGGTTTTGGGTTGAGTGTCGGGTGAGTTGGCCGCCGATATCGGCCCATTCGAGTTGCGAATTGTGCTTGTTTGTCTAAGTCCAAGGTCGTTTCACATCAACAACTTGCTCCGCTGATACATAGTTTACAGAGAATTCAAAAGGAAAACTAACGAATAGAAGAAAATGATAATAGAAAGAACAAAATATAGCTCCACTGGAGTAATTTGACTCTGGATCTGATCCAAGAGTCAAGATAGCAAATCTACCTCTTAGTCTTACTACTCACTCAGATTTTCTTCTCAGACTATGGCACTCTATTTTTCTTTTCTACTTCTGCAATAGGCACTCGAACTCTTCTCAGACTCTTCTTGCTCTCTTGCTCCCTTCTCCTCTTCTTCTGATCTACTCCTCTTCTATACTCACTTGTATATACTCTTCTCTTTTCGAATCTAACTGCTCGATCCCCTTTTATAGGCGAGCGTGATTCTGAGGTCCCACAAGCTTTTCAAATTTTGGGTGCGTGGAAGACACACTCCCACCCATTATTTTTATCCAGAATGTATGCTTTGAAGGGCCACGTGTCAGGAGTAGAAGATAAGACGATCCACGTGGTAGGATGTTAGATTGGCTTCCCGCCTTGAATCACATGCCTTTAATCTGCTTCACTTTAGATTCCATGTAAGAGTAATGCGGTCTGCCTTTATGCAACCCAGGTGTTCGAGTATAAATCTGGGTTGTCAAAATAGAACATGTAGAGTTATTAGTTATGAAGCAAATAATAATTATAAAAGCAAAGGCAATCTTAATTGTTTCAACAAGTTCAGACATGTCAAATGGATGCACACATTTCTGTAAAAGCATCGATGCATAAATGAGATACATCAACCTGTATAGCTAACCCATGCAACAGGTTAGAATAGAAGCATCAACCTCTAATGTAGCACAGGTAGACCTTAATGAAGGTGCATCGACCTGTCTTTAGAGTGAATGCACAAGGTGCATCGACCATGAGAATGATGACTTCTATTCCACTGACTTTATGCTGCAGATGATAACTAACTAGCATCAATCTTTTCAAAACATGCATCGACCTTAAGTAGCAATCGCTAGCACAATGGCATAGACCTTTCTATTGTGCATCGGCCTTAAGCTTCAACTACTAGTTCACTAGCATCGACTTTTTCATGACAAGCATCGACCTTACGCTGCACTAGCTAGGTAACTAGCATCGACCTTTCTCCAACTGCTAGGTCGCTAGCATCAACCTGTGGACAAAGTGCACCGACCTTATAGCACAAGCTGTAAACAAAGTTCATGAGGTGCATCGACCTGATTGTGCCTATTGTGTACAAGGCGCATCAACCTTCTAGACTATAATGCATATGTGCATCGACCTTCTAGACTCAGCGACATATGTGCATCGACCTTCTTAGTCTGTAACACATATGTGCATCGACCTTCTAGACTCAAGGACATATATGCATCGACTCGCTATTTCAATGAAGTGGAGGATGCATCGACCTTATAACTCAACACTTATGCATATGCACTGACCTTCTAGGCTCGGAGTGAACATGTGCACAACATGGAAGTAAATCCACGATCTATTTTATATCATGATATATGTGGGGTAACTCCCCATCTAGCAGAGAAAGCAACACGGGTAGTAGCAGGGTCACAGGGGAGCACCCAGTGAGTGTTGTCACTGCCTTCCTGCTGTTGTAGATGGTAGGATGTGTTGATGCAGCCTGCTGATGGCATCAAGGAAATCTTGACAACCACTACATCAATAACACCCAGCTTTTCTTCTTCATTTGGTGTTCTTACTCCTAAGCAGCTACCATGACAAGAGAAATGTCTAGAAATCCATATTCAACGGAGCAGCCAACAATTCAGTATGACCCAAACCATGGTCTTGACCCATTCAGATTTCTGATTTTCATCCCCTCGCTCCCCCGCCCCCCCAAAAAATGTGGGCTACCACGCTGTATAATCAGACATACCTAAAATGGTCACAAACTAGTCCAGTTCATAAGAGGTGAACAAAATAGTATTTGACCAAGTCAAATGGATTCAGGACATTTTTTATTTAGCACAAGACCACAAATAATGCCAACATCAAATCAACTCTGGTCAATCCTAGTTCAATAAATGCAGAGCAAAGAAAATTGTGCAATCCATCAAACTATGATTAAATTAAACAGTCATGTTTAATTCCTACTTTTATACTAACACTCTTACATTTTTATACTAACACTCTTACACGTTATACCCATGTTAATTGGTCATCTATTTAGCCATACAGTAATATCCAAAAACCATTTTACAGTTTCACAAAAAAGCCCAAATTCTTTTACTTAATGTGAACCTTCTAATTACCAATCTTTTAACTATAAAATGGAAATGGGAATGTATTGCAATTATGATGAAGGAATAGAAGAGCATTCATTCTTATTGCCTCCAGCACAGTTACAATCAAGATACCCTTCCAATATCTGCACAAGATGTCAACAGCAATAACTGAAAGTGTTTAGCTGTTGATAATTCCAGCAAGTGAATAAAAACTACTGTTTGTAGAGGAGTCCATGGAAAGGAAAGTGTAGATTGTAGACAGGGATAGTTCTGTCTTTTTTCCGTTTCTTATATGTTCTTTTGTGTTTTGTTCCTGTTGCCCCTACAGATGGAGGCATTTCTGTCCTTACAGTCAGTGTGTGTGTGTGTGTGTTCTGGTGGCTGGCATGTGTGGTGCGGCACCCTGTTTCTCCTCAAACTATGCGCCTTGTCTAGCATCCAGGTGTTACTAATCAGGAAACTAGTAAATTATTTTGTCCAAATTTTAGTAGGACATAATAAAAATTAAAAAATAACACAGGATGGTTTACTGTCATCTTCCTGGAAAGAAAGCATAAACGTAGGGCAAGTATAACCATTAACCAATAAAAATTAAAACAAAAGAAGAATCTGTAAGTCAAACAGGACACTAGCAATAGGGCCATTAGCAATCATGAAATGGAGAAGCCCAGTCGAAATGAAGTTCTACAGGCATAAGATTACATCCTTCGTAGAATAGGACAAATATACACTCACGAGGTTAGACAAAGCTTGTTTCCTAATGCCAGTAAGATCATTCATAATTACAACAAGGCTTGTTTCCTGAGGCTAATAAGATCGTTCATAATTCACTTTCAAGAAAAAAAGATCATTCATAATTACAACAGCAGAAATATAGGAGATGTTAAACCAAAGAAGAAAGCATTGAAACTTTCTCTATATTTCTTTGCAGAAAAGGGCATTTTATCCCATCCATTCAGCTGAACAGAAAGCTTTGATGTTAAAAATGAACTTCATGCTCCTACTATCACCAAATTGTCAATTATGTAAGCTGAACAGGATCAAATCTCAAGATTCTTGATTAGCATCTTAGAGTTCAAATAACATGAATGTTTTTTTTTACTTTTTAATCAGAAGCTTGCTGATATACTCAATCTCTGTGTATCTTGACAACAAGGAACCAATGTGGATGCAAACAAATTCTGAATTTCACAAATGAACTGAGAAAGCAGGAGGACCAAATCTCACTCAAAGGCTTGGGTAGAAGGATATATGCCCTTTATTGGAAGTTAATTTACATACATGCACCACGGAAAATATCCGAACTAACGAGATCAAGATACTGTGCAATTCTAACATGGATCAGCAAATGCATGACAAGCCCAAGACGTGCTATTCCACTTCAAACAAATTGCATAAGGCCATAGAAAACCCGGAAACAGATGAACCAGATAACTGGAAATCAAAATAGCTTGACTACTTTAAGTAAATGTCATTCATGTAAATTTCCGAGCAAAAGAACAGATCATCACAATCAACAACCTCATTGGAAGTAACATGCATACTTTCCATTCTGGCTATAACATAACACGATTGTTCTTACATCGACGATCTTGGCAACTGGGTACTCCTTGAACATCTTCGTCCAGGGGAACTGGGAAGCGCTGACGGAAGCAAATGATCTCGCAAAGTAATCCGCGAACCTCATCAGCTGGATATCCGGTTGTGATTCGTACGATTGCTGTTTTGAGAAAAGGAAAAAGCAAGATAAAAAAAAAAGGAAAAGCTCCGAGGGAGGATAACACCAAAGATCGCAACATGCAAGCACAATTCTAAAGGCTCACCCCAACTTCAACCAGGAATGAGGCGAGATCATCGGCATCGATCTTCGAGGCCGCCTCCATCACGGTCACCTTGGGCTTCTTTGGCTTCTTCTGCTTCACCTTCTTCGTCTCTCCGGCACCACCTTCCTCCTTCCCCACGGCAGCCTCCGCCTCGCTGCCGTCATCCTCGTCAGTGTCGGACGCATGCCGCGCGGCGGGCTTTGATCTGGTGGTGGCCGCAGCTTCCGCCGAAGCAGCCAACGCCGCGGCGGACTCCAGCGCGCGGCGGCGCTCCTGAGCCTTCTGCTCCACGGAGGCGAAGACGTGGGAGGAGGGGCCTGTGGCGCGGGGATCGGCGCGCGGATCGGAAGTCGCCGGTTTCGCGGGGGGCGCCTTCCGCTGGCGCTTGGGGTAGGTCACCTTCTGCCAGCCTTGATCGGAGGAAGACGAGGAGGAGGACGAGGCTGTGAGGGTTTCGTCCTCCGCCTCCTGGAGAAGCAGCGCATCCTGCACATCCATGGCGGATGGTGGTGTGGTGAGGGCAGTGATGGTAGAGCAGCAAGCAGCAAGCAGCAGCAGCAGCGACAGAATTGAGAAAGAGAAATAAACGGTGGAGAAACCGAGGCGAGGGAAGCGGAGGAGCGCATTTATAGGGCGCAGATAAAGGAAAAGGCGCCGAACCGGCCGGTCCACATCGGCTCACGCCATCACGAAGACGCAGCGGTGGCACCGTCGTAATTACCGCAAAAATGGGACATGAATAAGGAGGATACTCCACAAATCGAATTGGATCGAAGTCATGGAGTCCATCGTTATTTCATCATGTCAAGTTGCGCAAGCAAATCACAGTGGATGCCATCAAGACGTATTTGCATGTATACCCCTGTAATCTTCTTCTTGACTTCTTATATTTGTTAACTTAGAACTGATTAGAACATTCAATAGCATTCACATCATTCATGATTGGTCATCGACACGTCATCTTTTTATAACTTAGAATGTGACACCTTGTCTTACTAACACAATATTATCAAGAGAGTGCTAAAAATATTTTATCCATGATGTTGAATTGCACAAATGCTCTCAAAAAAAACATAATTTTAAAAACGCACACACACAATCTCTCCATGGAGGTGGCTAGCAACATAAAAGGTGCCACACGTAAGTTAGGACTTGGGAGTTGTGCACCAGGTAGGATAAGATGGGATGGATGTGGGATAGTGACCTATTCGTAATGATAGCCCTTTTAGAACTTTGGTACACTACACAATGCACATACACCGTCACATGTTCTCATATGTTCACATGATTAGATATATATAAAATATAAAACGATGACATAGAATGTAACATGGTCTAACGAGGGATTATAATGGACAATCAAATGTAACTATTATGATTATGTTGGACTGCACCGGGTGGTTTGCAGTCCCGTTTCTTCTCCGACTGTGGTCACCGTGCGATGGTGCTGGTACGTGGGACGGTTCCCATACTTCGTCAGGTTCAGACATTATTTTCCATAGCTTGAGAGTCTACTCCTTCAGAGACACTCCACTAGTCGTAGCCCGTCAGTATGCGTGTGCTGGTATCCACCTGGGAGTGGTAGGACGGCTACCCTGAGGATGATTTTTAGACTAGTTTTCATTGGGCCCCATGTTGTCGACCAGAGTCTGGTTGAGGGGAAAACCAGTTAGAGGCCAGACCTAGGATGCATGGTCTGTGTGTGCACGCGTGGTTAGGGACAGTTGGACACGCGTTGACGGGCGCGACCCCAGCTAGTCACTCGCTTTGTGGTTACTTGTGTGTGTCTGAGTCTCACTCTCGGGGCCTGGTAGCTAGACACTTATGACGCGGTGTAAGACGTCAGTGGACGCATCCAGTTGTTCTTCTAATGGAAGGTACTTCTATTCTGGACAGGGAGTGATAGGCTGTCAGTCTCAGTTGCTTTGACCTTCAGGTTTTGGTCGTGTTGACTGGTGGGTTCCGGTTGTGTCGTCGTGGCGTGCGTGTGTGGATTTTCACGCCGTGAGACCGGTACTTGTAGTGCATGGCCTCTACTTCTGAGGAACTCGCTTAGCTGCTAGCGTAGCGGTTTTCCATTTTGCGAGGTAGGGTTCGAGTGATCCCTACTGAGTCTTGTTTTAAGACTCATTCCCTGAGTATTTTACGGTGTTTTAGGCGAGGCGCGGCTTCAGAGGAGCGCGTCTGAGGCTCAGCGTGGTTCGAGTGCCCAGCGTTAGTGCCAGAGGTCAGAGCTGGGGTATGCCCCTTGTAGCTGTACTTTTTTTTCTTGTCTCTGTACTAGTTGTGGACGACTGTTGTTGTTATTTATTGTTATCTTGTGGACCATGTAAATTGTAAATGTTAATTTAATTTTCTACTTATTATATAACTGCTTTAATTTCTGTAATTGTTTGTGATACTTGTGTAGTCTCCACACCATCTTTTTAACCCTTCTGAGTCTTCGGACTCGTGGGTGGCGGTACGAGTCTAGGGTTATCGAGCCTTCCCGATAATCAGATTCTCGGGTCATTACAGCTGGTATCAGAGCGCGGTTGTGGGATTATACGAGAATCATAAGTTATTGTAGTGGTCCACTAGTCCACAGTAATGATGTACAGTTGACGCTGGCATCGGGCACCTTGTGTTTTTACTGACCTTGCCATTTCTGTGTTTTCTATCTTTCGCTTCAGGAGTGAGCATGGCGCCGAGGTAGAGGACTCACTCTCAGCAAGGAAAGTTGACAAAGGTTCAGGAGATCCAGCAGGAGGTTCAGCAGGAGCAGGAGGAGCAGAGCAGAGTGCCACCAGCGTCCACCAAGGCATCGGATACTACGAGGGTTCCGGGGGCCGAGGATTTCTTTCGTGGCATGTACCAGCCTATGTCGCAGCAGTTCGGCGGAGAGGCTGGTGAGGGCTCGTCGACCAGGGGTGGGCCAAGCCGTGCAGTGAGGCATTTCATGCAGTTCCATCCACGACCACGTTGGTTAATAGTTGACCATATCGATCAACAGTTGACCCTGACTGAAATTTTTTTTATTTTTTTCACTTTCCATGCTTTCCTGCGAAACAAAGATAACACAAGAGGCAAAAATCCATTAGAAAATACAAAGTGTAGAAATCTACCCAAGTGCATAAACTAGCATAAAAGATTGAGGGCAAACTCACCGGGGGAGGGTTTTCAGATATGCCTCGTCACTGTCCGCCCGTTTCGTCACGGCCTTGCCTTTGTGTTTCCAATCTTGAACATATTTTCTGGCTCAGCCACTCCAGTCAATGTCGCTGCCAATGCCGTTGGCAGATTTCCCTGGGCTCTTGTCATGTCGGTGCGGGAATCTCACCGCTGGCTGGTGTACTCCCCGCGTCCTGATAATTAGCCAGTAATGCAAGGGCTCAATTATGTTAATGCAATGCAGCCAGATGTCCTGTCCTCGGTAGGCTAGGGACGCCTCAACCCACGGCTACCCCGCATGGTCCTCATTCCGATACGGTGTCCAACGCGCCTGAAAGGGCCATTCATTTGTCAGCATATAGCATTCATGTCAGCATTTAGCAGCATATAGAAAGCATGTAGAGCATATAGGAGTTCAGGCTTTTTACCGATGCATGCGGGAATGAGTCGAGGTCCTCTTGAATCACCCGAGTCGATCGATGAATTGACCCTGCGCTCTGGGCAATGTTCCACCGCCTCGCAATAGGAAACCGCCCCGGATGTAGTTCAACACCTCGACCAATCCTGGGTAGGTATAAAAAAGCCCAAAACTGCATTTGTAAGAGATGTCACCATTAGAAGCATAATAGGAAGCATAATAGAGGCATTTAGGCATTTACCTACAGAAACAGCGAGAAGCCGCCTAGCATGGTCACCCGGTCAGTCGCACTGAGCGAGTGGAACAGGAAGGCCAGCACTGCTGCTCCCCACGCATATTTCCTCACTCGGCTCAGATCTGATAGCAGAGGAAGGAGCTGGCAGCTGATCACATCAGCCCGCATCGCGAACAGAAGCTTCCCAAATAACAACATTAGGAAGCATCTAAGGACTATATCTCCTTCTGGTCCCAGCTCCACCGCCACGCTCGGACACGCCTACTCAACCACTCAGTCAATGTGTTGCTCTGGGAGTTCTCCTACTGTCGCGGCTGCTCTTCAAAGTCCCAAGCTTTCTTGGAGCACTGACCGCGATAATTGGGACGATGGACGCCCCGGCCTCATCAAATCCAGACCGAGTAGCTCCTGAGCAAGCTCCCGGTAGTCGACGTATGCCCACCCAGTCACAGCTTTAAAGTCAGTATCATATGCCCCCACGGGAATATGAAAGCTCGGCTGACCAAGTCCCATCTCTCGTGCAAGGCCAGTAGGAGTGCTATGTCCACTCTAGCCACCTCGATGCTTAGGACTTCCCCGAAGCCCATGGTAGCCAATCTTTCCCGCTGATATTCCGGCAACGCGAGATAGACCGCCCAGACTTGTAACCACGTAATCCGTGTCTGTCTCTTCCCCTGCACGTTTAAGTCATAGGGTTAGTCATAGAGTCCTAGGGATACCACGCTCGTGGCGTGGGGAAGAGGCCCGGCCAAGTCACACGATCACCGGCACACAACTATCAAGTACAACCCAAAACTAATGCCCACTCCTCGCAGGGAGGTAAAAGGCTACACCAAAGACTCCAGGATCGTGCGAGATGGGGTGATGGACACGGGGTCGGTGGCGCTCGTCATCCATGCGTACTATCGTCGTGCCTTGGCCCGGTGCCGAATGCAAGGATGGCGTGGCCAGTGAAGCCAAAGGGTGGCAGTGGTCCCTGGGGTGCGCTGTCATGGACGCCGCTCCTCCTGGAAGAAGAAGGCTGCAGCCGACGCTGACGAGGGGCTCCGAGCGAGCACGGACAATGGGCGGACTGCTGGCCAGTCTGTGCAGGTGCTGGTGGTCAGCAGATAGGGAAGCCGAGTAGGTGACTGTTGCCTCATCCGATTGCTGCGAAGCCCGGCAGGGGCACTGGTGGGGATGTCCCTAAGACGCCCGTGGAAGGTGAGCCGCAGTCGAGTCCCGTGGTGGCCGTGGCGAATTTAGGAATCGCCCTTGCACAATCTGGCCTGTCTGCCTGTCGCTGTGATATGAGGCGGGAGAATGGTTAGTACGTGGGCTTTCGGATGGCTTTTGAGGTGGGATTTTCTCTGGTGGGAGGGTGACTGTGGGGGCTAGGCTAGGGCCAAGTGGCAGTGGGGTGTGCAGTGGGAGATCTGGGCGTGGGCAGCAGTGGGAGTTGGGGCTCAGTTCTACACTTTAGTGCAGTCAGAACTGAGACCCAGAAAGGCGGACGTGGTCAGCAAGGAGATTGGGCTTTCGGGGGTGAAAGACAATTCCTGGGGATGGTTTGGGATGTGTGGGAGAGGTGCTCAAATGACCAGGTCGAACTGTGGAGGTTTGGTGGATGCCCCTTTGTAGGGTTTGTGGCTCTGTCCCGCTGGGAATGCACAGAGGCAGTCAGCACACGAAAATGGGCTATGAAGTGATTTTCTGCTACATATCTAATTAGGGCACGAACTTTTAACTAGGTTTGGAGGATCTGTAGATGAACAAATGTTGTGAAGACATGGGGGCGATCAGAGGACGGGAAGGGAGGGTAAAAATTTGCCCTTTGGGGCTCTGTCCCGCAAGCAGACACCCAGGGATGCAGTCTGCCCGCGTGAAGAGGCTACAAAGGGAACTTTTTACCCCGGACGAATTTTGGGGTGAGGTTTTCTTTCCCAGTTCTAGGACTTGATGAGGAAGAAAAGTCGTGAAGAAGCCAAATGGGTTTGAGGACGGGATGGAGGGGGTACTGGCCTGTCCTTTCCGACCCAGATCCTGCCAGCAGATGCACAGACGGCGCCCACAACAGCAAGGGGATCAAGGCTCCTTCACGCCTCAACACAGCCACATCGAGGGATGCCGAGCTTTGTAGGATGTCGAGGAGGTCGCCTCCTATCTGTACCAGCAGTAGAAGCTCCAAGGTTGAAGGTCCAGGGCGTCGCACCCTAGGAAGAGGAGAGAGGAGGGGAAGAGTGGGAGTCGCACCCACACGGGAGAGAGCACAAGGGGGGCGGCCTTCTCAATTCTCACTAAAATTCCCCCACTCCCTTGCCTTCCCTTACCCATTTCCTCCCCTTCCATAACCCTCCTCCACAAGCAGTTCTGGTTCGGGTCGCAGGTAGTAGAAAATCAGCAGCTTGCAGAGAGTTCCATGGCATCATTGTGAGGCTTTAGGAGGCACACCATATATCGTTGGAATCGTCGTCCAGTCAGCTTCACAACGAGGGTAGCTCCACCGTCTTTCGATCTGGGAGCTGTCTAGAGGAGCAAATCTCGGTGACCTACGCAGTTCCTCCCAGGCAGACAACCAGAAGAGGGTTGCAGAGGCTCCCACGATCGTATTTCTAGGAATCTTGGGTCACCTCTTGGCTGAGGGCTTCCCCTTCAAATCCTCTGTCATCCCCAAGAAGCAGAGCCATTTTTGGACCTTGGACTCAAAAGTTTGAGATTTTTCTTCCAAGGTGCGGAAGGTCAGTTTCCGTGAGCCTGAACTGAGATCCCACCACTGTTCCAGTCTTCTCGATCAGCTCCGACATCTGACGATGGCCCCGTTGGTCCCATCTCAAGGAAGACTCGACCACGATCGCAACGGCTCCAGTATCCCCTCCATCAGAGCATGGGACTGTTCGTGGCACCCTCGTCTTCTAGCAGCATCACTCTGGGAGCTACCAGAACCAGAGCAAATCAGCCCTGTTCCAGACCCTGCCCCAGCCAGCGACATCGTCAAGAAATTCCATGAAAATTTAGACATCCTCCTGGGTGAAGTCAGAAAGTTTTGGCACCAGTTGCACCCTTTTCCAAGCTCGGTAGAGCCCGTGACGGCGCCATCTTCAACTATCTATCTGGCTATTCTAGAAGCTATCAGAACCGACGGATCACAGCACATCGATTTCTAGCTTAACTCCCCCTCCCTGCCTGGCCGGCTTACAGCCCCTCCCTGTGTGGAGGTAGTGTTTGGTTGTAATCCACTTAACCCCCACCCCGAGATCTCCCCTCCTACGAGAGATGCAATGTTGTAACCAACTTATTTTCAGGTCAAGTATCACCGACACAGCGTGCCGGCACGTGCCCACGCTTCCCGGCTCACCCACGTCTCTGATCGGGATCGGTGTTTTCACACCGATCAAGTGAGCGTCTAGTACCCCCTTCGCTGGTCACATTATTTGCTGGTTTAGTATCGTCTTGAATGCTCGTCAGATGGTGAGGCGAGAGCCCAGACTCGCACACCACTATTAGTGTGCCCACCGCGGACCGTGAGTGAGTACCACCCACCCCACGCCCCGGCGTGTTGGCTGCCCACAGAGTTGGGAATCCCAGGCCCCTAGGGGTCAGCCTAAGTCAGCTAGGTCTTCTCGAGCATTCGGGCCCCACCTCGAACCCTCGCCATCATCCCCCAGTCACCATTGGGAGATTGTATGTGCCGTGCGAGTGAGCCGCTAGCGTGAGTCTGTGTTATTCCATGTATGCTTGAAGATCTAGGTCCCAGGTTCATTGAGTCATTCCAACATCATCTTTGAGGTTGTGTCATATCAAGTGGTATCAGAGCGGTTATAGGCTTGTTCTCACAAGTCTAGTCTTAGGGCGTCTTCACACTAGGTCACTCTTGGTAGTCATGATGGTGGACAAGGGTGATGAATGCAATGGCCCTAGGACAAGACTTAGTAGAGACAAGTCTAGAACTTACTCTGAGACCAATTTGATGTGAAACCACTCCTTGGACCTAGCAAGCAAGCACGAACGGAACGGCGAACTCACTCGCGTAGCGCACACCTAGGTCTGTAGGTGGACCGGCAATGGGGGATGAGGGTCCAAAGTGGGACCTCGTTGTTCCAGGGTTTGGCTAGCTTGAGATTGAACCCCTAAGGGTCTGAGATGCCCAAACCAACCGGCAGCCAGTATGCCGAGGGCGTGGGTTGTAGGGTCTCTCTCACAACTCACTCCGCGGTGGCACTCGATTTGGTGGATTCTGGACCAGGCACTCGCTCACCGTTCGACGGGCAATTGAAAGCAATAATAAGCCAGCAAAGATAATTCTACTAGCAGAGGAGAGTGATCAGGAGCTCACCTGATCAGTGTGAAGACGCCGATCCCGGCCGAAGACGAGGGCGAGTGGGGAGGCGTGGGTACGCACCCACACAACCCGTTGGTGTCGCTTTGTCCTGAAAATTAAAAGTGAATACACCACTATGCCTCACACAGGAGGGATGATCTCGCGGTGGGGGTTAAGAGTTTTACATCCAAACACTACCTCCACACAGGGAGGGGCTGTAAGCTGGCCAGGCGGGGAGGGGAAGTGAGGCTAGAAGCCATTATGCCGATCCCCATCGATTCTGCCAGCTTCAGAACAGTCGGACAGATAGTCAAAGATGGTGCTGTCACGGCCTCCCCTGAGCTCAGAACAGGCTGGAACTGGTGCCAAAATTCTCTGACCTGACCCAAGAGGATGCTGGAATGTTCATGGATGTTCCTGTTGGTGTCGCTGGCCGGGGTAGGGTCTGGAACAGGGCCCAACCGCTCTGGTTCAGGTTGCTCTCTGGCTGATGCTGCTGGAAGATGAGGGGGCCACGAACAGCCCCGTAATCTGTTGGAGGCGAGACTAGAGCCATTGCGATCGCGGTCAAGTCCTCTTCGATCTGGGACCAACGGCGCCATCGGAAGATGTCGGAGTTGATCGCGGTGGCCAGAATAGTGGTGGTGGGTTGGTGCAGGCTTAGGGAGACTGACCTGGCACACCTTGGATAAAAAAATTGGAACTTCTGATGAAGAGGTCCAAACTTATCTCTACTTCTTGGATATGAAAGAGGACAAGAGGGGGAAGTCCTCAGCCAAGTGGTGCTCCAAGAATCCCAGGGATCTGATTGTGGGAGGCTCTACAATCCTCCTCTGGTTGTCTATCTAGGCAGAACTGTGCAGTCGAGAGAGATTCGTTCTCACGGGCAGCTCGGAGCTCGGACGATGATGAAAACACCTCGCTTGGAAAGCTATCTGGATGAACTTTCCAGAGGTATAAGACTTGCCACCATAAAACTTCAGGTTGATGCTTGTAGTGATGTTTCTTTCAGGACCTTGCTGGCTATCTGTGACCTGGGTAGAGTAGGTTGTTGATAGATGAAGATTGGGGTGGGGAAAGGTGAAGTTGCAGCAAGGGGGAGGGGTCTAATGGTTGTGGGAGCCCTAGGACCAACTTGTAGAGACAAGTTGAGAACTTACTCTGATACCACTTGATGTGACACCACCTTGGGGGTGGCAACCACTAGGCCAATGCTCCTTGGACCTATGACCCGCAAGCATGCAACTTGACCGCGGACTCACTCGGGTGAGCTCACTCGCGTGGCGCACACAATTGCCCGTAGGCCAATCGGTGATGGTGGAGAGGGTCCGAGATGGGACCTTACTATTCTGGGCATATGGCTAGCTAGGGATGGACCCCTAAGGGCCTGGGATGCCCAATTCAGTGGGCGGCCAGCACGCCGAGGGCGTGGGATGAAGGGTCGCTCTCTCAACTTACTCTGTAGTGGTCGCTCAATTTGATGGGATTATGGGGTCGGGCACTCACCTCACCATCCGACGGGCATGTAAAGCGATACTACCAGCAAAGTACAAACCAGTAAAGAGGGGGACCCAAGGCTCACCTGATCGGTGTGAAGACACCGATCCCGATCAGAGACGTAGGCGAGCCAGGAAGCGTGGGCACACGCAAGCACGCTACGTCGATGACGCTTGACCTGAAATCAAACGATTATAGCACTACACCTCGCATAGTAGGGGGGTTCTCGGGGTGGGGTTTAAGAGGTATACAACCAAACACTACCTCCACACAAGGAGGGGCTGTAAGCTGGCCAGGTGGGGAGGGGAAGTGAAGCTAGGGATCGAAGAGTTGAGCTCCGCCGGTTCTGCTAGTTTCTGGAACAGCCGGACGGGTAGCCGAAGACGGCGGCACCACGGTCTCTACCAAGCTCAAAAAAGGCTGAAACTAGTGCCAAAATTCTCTGTCTTGACCCAGGAAGATGCCAGAATTTTCGTGGAATTTTCAGTTGATGTCGCTGGCCGGGGCAGGGTCTGGAGCAGGGCTGGACTGCTCTGGTTCTGGTTGCTCCTAGGGTGATGCTGTTGGAAGACGGAGGTGTCACAAAAAGTCCTGAGCTCTGTTGAAGGTGAGACCAAAGCCGTTGTGACCGTGGTCAAGTCTTATTCGATCCGCGACCAACGGCATCATCGACAGATGTTAGAGATGATCGTGATGGCCAGAATAGTGAAGGTGGGTCGGTGAAGGCTCTGGAACACTGACCTGGCACACCACGGAGGGAAAATTTGGAACTTTTGCTACCGAGGTCCAAAATTATCTCTGCTTCTTGGAGACGACAAAGGACTTGTATAGGAAGCTCTCAGCCAAGTAGTGCTCCAAGATTCCCAGAAATCAGACTGTGGCAGCCTCTGTAAGCCTTCTCTGGTTGTCTGCCTGGTAGGAACTGGGCAGGTCGCCGAGATTGGCTCCTCCAGACAGCTCCAAGCTCAGAGGATGGCGAGGCCAGACTCATTGCGAAGCTAACAAGATGACGATTCTAACAGTATATGGTGCCCCTCTTGGAGCCTCTTGATTACACCGTTGCAGTCTCTGCAATCTTCAGGTTCTCTGCTACCTGTGACCAGAACCAGGACTGCTAGTGGGGGGGCTATGGAGAAGGAGGAAATGGGTGAAGGGGGGCAAGGCATTGAGGGAGTGATAGCTGGGGAAGAGGAGGAAACAATCATAAGAAAGTACATCAGGGGCACTACCATTGTCAACTAAGATCCTATCTACGTTACAATGGTTTATAGTAGCTGATACAACTAGGGCGTCATCGTGCGGGGTTGTTAACCCTTCCAGGTCTTGGTCGGAGAACACCAAGACCTATTGTTCACTCGCCTGTGGGGCCTCAGGGGGCTCGGAGGCCCTGCCCGCCCTCTCGGCGTGACGCTTCCTTCCTCGGCTATTCTCTCCACTTGATGCCGCACCGCCAATAATGACACTGATGTGGACTCCACGAGAGATATTGTCAATCTCCTCGGGGACGACAGCGTCCTTCTTGTGCTCAGACACGTGCTGGGATAAGTGCCCCTAGTGGACGAGGCGCTCGATCTCATCTAGGAGCTGATGACAATCACCAGTGTGATGTTCGTGGTCACAGTGGAGTAGATAGTGCTTGCGGTGGTTGCGGTGCTTTGCCTTCATGGGCTCGGGTCGGCGAAGAAGTCTCGAGCCCTTGATATCTTCATAAATTTCATAGACGGGGGCGGTCAGGGGGGTGTACCACTCGTACTTCCGAGAGGGCTCTTTGTGGTCCCCGTCTCGGTTCCACCTTTTTCCTTGTCCGGAGCCTTGCTCGGACTGTCGCTTCTTGTCCCCCTCCCGACCCGAGCCCGTCGTGCTGCGATAGGCAGTGAGGACTTCCTCACACTCGATGTGGCATAAGGCTAGGGTCACAAGCTCAGCGAGGGAGGTAGGGGGATGAAGAACCAGCTCGCGCCTCAGGTTCTTATCGCAGGTGCCCCCGATCAGTGCGGTAATGGCCGAGGCAACATCCTGGCGGGGGATACGCAGGGCCTCCGATTTAAATCGGTTAATATAGGCCTGGAGCCTCTCCTCCTGTTCATGTTTGAGGGCCAACAACCCCACTATTGACCACGGAGGGCCGCTGTCAGTGAAGCTCTCCTTGAATACTTTCCCGAATCGCCAAAAATCACAGATGCTACCAGGGATGAGGACTCGGAACCAGGCTTGAGCGCCTTGGACCAAGGTGGTTGCGAACGCTCAGCACCTGATGGCCTCGGAGGCCCCATGCAAGGACATGAGGGAGTCGAAACTATCGTAGTGATCAGCCAGGTCTCCCTGGCAGTCGTATGCCTTGAAGGTTGGAAGCGAGATCCTGGGAGAGATCTCAACCTTCAAGACATGGTCGAAAAATGGAGATTGCTCCTCATCATCGACGATAGAGGTCTTCTGAAGGGCGCAGAGGGCATGCTCTTGCTCCATGAAATGCCTCTCAAAGTCTCACAGTCGGAGGCACAACTCCAGTTGCCGCTGGATCGAGGGGGTGTAGGGGCACTCCTGCATATTGCCTCGATGCCCCTCGAGGGCCTCGATCTCCAGAAGTGGCCGATGCACTCTGGACTTCTCCCTCCTTGGGGTGGAGGAGGCTTCTTGCTTTGGGGATGGGGCTTGCGATAGTCCACCTGATCGGTTGCGAATTATCTGCCATCCCTGGAGGGTGAAACAGTCCCCTGCGATTTGCAGGTAGGCATCTCCATGAGGGGGGCTTTCCCAGGAGATCAAATCGTTTAAACAGAATTCAATCAACAATTCTTTAAAACTGAAGTCCAGTCCAAAAATTCGAAGACAAGACCAAAGGATAACTCAGGCCATTCAAATCAAGGGCTATATACATGAGGCACATTCTAAAGAAATGTAAACCACACAATATATTGAAATCATCAAAACTATTGTCAAAGACAACGAGAGGGCGCACCGAACCCAACACAATATATTGTGTGTTTTATATTTAATGGGATCTTTATGATAAACAAGCTAACATGTTGTTATCTTGTTTTTCAGGTTGCTCTGGACTGCATTTATAATCCATGTGGATGTTGATGATATGATTTTTCATGCTATTTCAAATGGTCTTGAATGACTGGTGGTTATTGGTCTTACACTGGCTTGATAAAGCATGTTCCTTAAATGATTATTTCTGCTGCCCAAGCTTCATGAATGGTGGTTGGTTAAAGCATGTTGAATGTGGCTTTAGCTTGCATTGGACTGTAAGAGTTCAGTTCTTCTTAGACTGCTTTTGTAGTTCATGCATGTCTAGATCATGTGGCTTTTGTGGATTTCTTGTTGGTCTTCGATAACTGAATCTGAACTCTTGGACTAAGCTTGGATTAATAGTGCGTGGGTTGATTTGAGAATAATCATGTGTGAGTTGTTTGAACATTTGCTGCTATAGATGCCCTGCTGGTTGTATAGATGCTTTGCTATAGGTTTGAGGTGCAATTTTGGTTAAATTCCTTCTTGGAACTAAATTTGTTGCCCTTTGCACCGACCTAGTTCGCCATTGCATAGACTTTGTTCTGTGTTGCACAGACTTTGGGGTTATATGTATCGACCCTATCTATCTATTTTACAATCCACAGCGTGGACCTTGTGTCCATTGCACAGACCTTGTGCATCATTGCACAGACTTCATTCTTCACTGCACAGTCTTTGTTTATTGCACCGACTTGCTCAGTCTTGCACAGACCAATACTTTGTGCTTCACAATCTTGCACTGACCTGGTTGATCACTGCATCGACCATGGGTTGCACAGACTTTGATAGAATGTATTGCGTGATTTTGATCTGGTCTGAACTATGAGTGATTGGACTGAATTTGCTTGAGCTAGATTAATATTAAGTTTTTCATGCATGAATAATATTGATATGTGAAAAGCATGGACTGACTTGATCTTGTGTTTCAAGTTATTGCAGATTCTATATGCAGATTGTTCGCATCAATGGTAAGAATCTTGGATTGAAAATGGCTTCTTGAATTGCACTGATTTGAATATGTGATTTTACTAAGTGCATGTTCAAAGCTTCCCTTAATTCATTAAATCCATGGTAAGCCTCCACTCTTATTGCAATCCCTTGGATTCTTGGTATAAGTTCATGTTTGTATGGTTTTCCAAATGCCAAGATTGGGTTGTTTCATGTATCTTGGCCTTGGGGCTTATTTGGTTGGTTATTAGTTCCTTGTTAAATAGAGTTTCATGATGCATCATGCTCATTTTGATTCCTAAACTTCCTTGCTAAATCTAGTTTCATTTGATGTTTTAAAGACCCCTCATGCATGTCATTTCGACAAACCCCACTAACCCTTCGGGGGCCTCATCAGCCTCCTGGGTGGCGTCCCCAGTTCTTGGTAGCGGTAGTCCAATACTTGTATCGGGTTATCGATACCCTGAGCTCTGGGTCATTACAGTTGGTATCAGAGCAATGTTGGGAAATTATATCAGGAATTGAAATCCGCGTTGGTCCAGAGCAAGTCCCTTTTGAGTCATTTGTTGCTGGCTTAGGGTGTTTCTTGCGAATGCTAACGTGTTTTCCGTTGTCGTGTTTTCCTAGATTCAAGATGCCACCTCGAAGGCAAAGAGCCCCAGTTCCTCAGAATGAGGCTAGTGTTTCACCTACTCCTGCTGTACCGGTTCCTGCCCAGGTTGCACCCGTTCCTATTCCGCCTGCGGAGTTACCCGGTGGTAGTGGACGAGCGCTGAAAGAATTTCTGCTATTCCATCCACCGACATTCGAGGGTCAATCGGATCCCGAGGCAGCGAGGGAGTGGTTGGATGCCATCGAGCACGTCTTCCAATGCATGGAGTGTGCCGAGGATGAAAGAGTTATGTTGGCTTCTTATCAGCTTCAAGGTACTGCACACACGTGGTAGTCCACAAAGTGGGAGGTTGCCTTCCGTTCCCGTCCACTTCAACAGATCACGTCAGCTGAGTTCATTGCTGTATTCAAACGTGTCTATACTCCAGCCTGCCTGAAGTTAGCCAAGATGTATCAATTTCTGGAGCTGACGTAGGGCGAGATGTTAGTGCTGCAATATTGCGATAAGTTCATTGAGTTGGGCCGATATGCACCCCACATCTTTGTCGTTGAGATTGTGAGGACTCAGCAGTTTTTGCCCGGACTAAAAGCAGAATTGAGCCTGCCGCTATTCGCTACCCATGTGACTGAGTTGGATTCTGCATATCAAGTTGCCGTCGCGCTAGAGTTGGAGTTGGCGAGGACTCGAGGACTTCCTCAGACTGGGATGGTTCCGTCGGCCATGTAGCATTAGCTGCCCCACCAGTCGTCTGTTCCAGGAGCTTCTCCTGCCTTCTCTCCTGCCAATGGTGATTCCTTCTCACAATCTCAGGGCAGAGGTTTCCATTTTAAGAAAAAGAAGAGGAGGTTTGATCACTCGTCGTTTTCTGATCCGAGTCAGCAGTCCGGTTCTTCGGTTTGGCCACGTCAAGATTTCATTGCTTTTCAGCCAAGATTGTGTTTCAGGTGTGGTGGCAGTCATCCAGGTGTGCCATGCTCTCTGCTGGTTGTTTGTTATCGCTATGATCAGCCGGGGCATGTTTCCTGAAACTATCCTTTGAGGTAGCAGATGGTGCAGTTCTCTCAGACTTCTCAGTCGTAGCAGCTGCAGTTTCATCTTCCTCTGCCGCCTCAACCTCAACCGTTTCAACCGCCAGTTCCTGCACCTTCTCAGTAGTCATCTACAGCTACTCATCCGCCGAGAGCCAGAGTTACACACATCACTTGTGCGGAAGCATTGGTGTGACGACCCAGAGCTTGAGATACCGATATACCGATAATACCGACATACCGATACCAGGAACTGGGGAAGCCTCCCAAGGAGCTGATGAGGCTC
>JANBPO010003663.1:60890-244587 GCA_024336825.1 Amorphophallus titanum | reverse complement strand
TGGGCCCTTGAACACTGTACATGCCCATGGCAACGATTAATATTCCCTCGGAAACCGTTGGAGCTTATGCAGTGGCAGAGCTCCTTAGGTTCGCGAGGTTATAGATGAATCCGACTCGAGACGAGGTAATGTAGGGGAGGCCATTCCCCGTTAATTTGCTTCCTGAGGCTTGGATGAAGACCCCTGGTTACCCCTTATGCAGGCGTAATGGGGTGGTCGAAGGTTAGAATGAGGCATAGGGGGGGTTCTTGGCCTGGCTGGTTGGCGAGAAGAGGAAGGAGGTTGTCGGCGCGCCAGGGTCTCGGCGTGCAAACCATCGCACCGAGAGGAATTGGGCACGCCGAGAGGGTCTTCCGCCGACCAGGCTGGTCAACTAGACTCATAGTCCAAGGCCAAACACACGGTCAACACGGATACTCAGAGCACACACATGGGGTTACTCGGATCCCAAAACTCCCGAGCACACTAACCGAGGTAACGCGATATCTCCGGACACCCCCAAAACACAAACACAGGTCTCACAGTGTCTGGAACACTCACTGATCATAGGTCGGTCATTGGGTCACAACCGGACAGACCAGAGACCAACCCAACATAAAACGAACACGACGAGCATGAAAATCGCCTGGCGGTCCTACCTTGGGCCGCCACAGGCTCTGGCGGTCCAACTCTGGAGTGCCACAGGACTCTGGCGGTCTAACCCTAGAGCACCAGAAGGAGAAGCAAAACTGGCTCTGGCGCACCTACTTCAGGGCACCACAGCGCTCTGACGCCCGTCTCTACGGCCGCCAGAGGAACATGACCTCCAACTGTCAGAATCTGGCGGTCTGACCCTAGGCCACCACACCGTCTGGCGATTTATCATACGACCGCCAGACGACGTCAGGACCTGCCGACAAAATAGTGAGCCGTGTCGCACCCCCCTTGGGCCGTCATGGCCTCTGGAGTTCCCACCTTGGGCCGCCAAAGACTTTGGCAGTCTCTGGAAGGACCGCCACACCAGCCCGAGAGCGGGTCGGTGGGAGAAACCCCAAAAATCTATTCCACGCCCCAATCATCCACGGATGATGGGGAAAACAAGGGGGGAACTCCCTCGACACCCCTAGCATGCATTTACGGCCTCGGATCTGCCAGGAACTCGACGAATTAGCGAATTGACGCACAAGTCCTAAAATATGGATTTTTCATAAAATGCCCCGATTAGCCCGCTCGGCTCACCACGGCCTACGAAACTCGCGGGAATGGAAGTACAAGGGTCAAAGATCCATCCCCCTACCTCCACCAAAGAAACGACGTGCCGTGGACGCCGATCCACGAAGAAAATACCTTGAAACCCCACAGGTGCCTCCACGCTCATGAACCGACTTCACCGTGCCCTCGAGCCTCGATCCTTGACCCATCCCTGCCGTCCTCGTCGCCCGCGTCGCCCCACGTCGCCCCTGCCTGGCTCTGTCGACCACCGGAGAGGAGAGAGTGAGAGGAGAGCGTGGGAGAAGAGAGAGAGGGAGAGAGTGAGAAATGAGACGAGAGAGAGGGGTGGGGTTAATATATATAGAAAATTTGAAAAGGAAACATAATTGCAGCCCAAAAGTCACGTAAAAAATAAAAGGGAGAATTACCTATATACCCTTACAAAATTTACGAATTACCTTCATACCCTCACCTTTTTAAAAACTACCGCCATATCTTGAAAAAATTAAATACGTCTTTACTGTACACCTGCCACCAACAGTCTGTGACTGATGTTAACTGGGTTGGTGGAATAGACTAACCTACCCCGGGGGTAACGCATGTTGGGTTTAGGGTTTATGGATGAAATGGTTATCCTCGAAGTGATGTCGTCTTCCTCCTCCGCAGAAGGGCCATTCGCGCAGAAGGGCACATCAAATGGTTATCAATCTCCCCACCCCCCAACGCGTGTCGTCTTCCTCATCGGTAGGAGGGCCATTAGCGCAGAAGGGCGTTCCGGTGTCGTCTTCAGAAGGGCGTTCCAGTGTCTTCTTCCTCCTCGTGTTGGGATTAGGGTAACGCAGAAGGGCCATTCGCGCAGAAGGGTAACACACAAGGGCGATTCGTTTCGTTTGCAGAAGGGCTCTACGATGCATATCGAAAATCGATCGAGGGAATCGAGACTGGAAGGCGGCGACCCCGGTAGGAGGAAGACGAGACTGAAAGGTGGGAGGGAACCGGTGACGGGGCGGGACTCTCATTGATTGGTTTGTTTTCTTCACTTAATTAAGTTGGTCATCCATTTCTCGTATGTGTATTAGTCCCGTAGGGTTGGGAATGTCTTCTGTTTTTTATGTGGAAGGAGAATGAGGTGTTTGTGGGAGAATTACCTTATAATTTTCTTCACATTTGCTCATGTCCCACAGTAGGTGCCCATGTCCCACTATTTTATTCACTATAGTTTTCTTCACATTTGCTCGACACCACAGTCTCCTCTGTTAAAAAATCAAGGGAGAATTACCTTCAACTATAATAAATAGATATTCAGTATTAAAACCCTAACATTAAATTGAGTGATGAGAGATTTAGTATTTGCTTTCTCAATACACCTTCAACTTAATTGCTATAGTTGATGGTGTATTAAGAAAGCAAATACTCAGTTGTTGAAGGTTTAGTATTCACTATAGTTTTCTTCACATTTGCCCGACACCACAGTCTCCTCTGTTAAAAAATCAAGGGAGAATAACCAGCAACTATAATAAATAGATATGCAGTATTAAAATCCTAACATTAAATTGAGTGATGAGAGGTTTAGTATTTGCTTTCTTAATACACCCCAGTAGGACCCTGTGTATGGTACTTTGCAAAGGTTTAATGTATGAATTAGTTTTTTATATATTTCAAAGCTTTGTAACAGGTAAAATGGAGGAGAGCTACTTAATTAAGTTATTTTATGGTGGACATTGGAAGGTGGTGCATGGTCATGATGGACAGGATAGGTTATCTCCGAGGAGTTTCAGACAGAGGTCCTTTTCATGGACCAAGGATTATGCTAATTTAATGGAGCTGCAGTTGGTAGCAAGTGGGTTATTCACTAATGAGGTACAGATTGACCAGTTATATTTTGTGGCTGAAGTGCAGAATGGCAGCAGGGATAGAAAGTATTTGAACTTAGAGATGGATGAGGAAAGGCTTGACGGATGGTTGACTCAATGCAATGGTCCTAGGACTTAGACTTGATAGAGACAAGTCTAAACTTGCTTTGATACCAATTGATGTGACACGCCCTTGGACCTAAACAAACAAGCACGATTTGCAAGTAGAACGGGCCGATATTGGCGGCCAAGTCACCCGACACTCACCCCAAACCCGGGGGTAACTTGGCGATGTCGAGTCGAGATTGTGAGGGCTGGACCCTTGCTAGTAGAGGGCCAGCAAGACTAAGGAACTTCCCAAGGGTATGGAGGCTCAATTCAAAGGGGCCGACTAGGTGCCAATGGGCACGGGTCACTCTCTCCCACGGCGGCCACTTGAAGCAAAGGAGCTTGTGGGCCGAGCGCTCACTCTCACAGACCAGCGGAGCGTATGAACTAATATTGAAGGAACATGGCATCCAATAAGAGCAAGGGTAGAGCACTTACTCGACCGGTTTGAAGAAATCGGTCCCGTTCGGAGACGAGGGCGAGCGGGGAAGCGTGGGTTCCCCACACGCCACGCCGGTGTCGCTTCGACCTGTTCAAGATTTTACATCACTACGCCCCATGCAAGGGGGTTGAACTTGGGGAACGGAAGTCAAAATTACATTCAAACACTACCTCCCACAGGGAGGGGTAGTAAGCCAGCCAGGCGGGGAAGGGAAGAGCTGAACTAGAGACTAAATGGGCGGAAGACGTTGGTTCTACCCGCTCTCTGGAACAGGGGACAAACGGTTGATGTTGTCACTGCTGCGGCTGCTCCCAAGCTCCTTTGTTGACGATACCAGTGGAAAAACCTCCAGGGTTGGCCCAAGAGGACGTCTGAATTTTGGTAGGAGTTCTGGTGGCCGGCGTTGGTTGGGGCAGGACTGTGAACAAGGACTATGTTTTCTGGTTCTGACTGTCTCAGCACCACGGTAGCTGGAAGATGGGGTCACCACCGGCGCTGCTGAGTTTCGATTCGACCGTGGCTGGTGTCGATGGATTCTTTGTCAGGTCCTCTTCGAACGGGGAGCCACGGCATTGTCGGAAGGAGTTAGAGCTACTGGCGAGGTCCCAAAGAGTGAACGTGGGTCTTCTCAATCCCAGAGGGGACAGGATGGCACACCCGGGGGAGAAAATTGAGAACTCAATGGTCTGGATGTTGAATGGGGTGTCACTTCTTGGCACTGGAATAAGACTTGTCGTAGAAGCTCTCAGCCAAATCTCTTCTCCATAACTTCAAAGGGTTGGTCGTGGGAGCCTCTACAAGAAGCTTCAGGTTCACTATCAGGAAGAAGAGGCGCAGTTCGGGGAGATCGGCTCCTCGAGGCAGACACGAACTCAGACTGGGACGAGACCACAGTCGTTGGGAAGAGGACAGGGAGACGCTTCTGAAGGTACTACTTGGGCTTTCAGGGACAATGGGATGAGGTTGTGGCTGAATCTTCAAGATGCTGGTACTCTACTGCCTGTGAACTGGGAAGTGCAGGTTGGAGATGTTGGATCTCCTAGTTGATTTTGGTTGCTATGTTTTAATGATGACAAATCTCGTGTGTATGTGCCTTTTTGATAGCCGGCCTGGCTGATTGGGTGGACGTACTTCTCCACCTGGTCATCCTTGCACTCTCTTTTGCTGTTCACCAGGGGGCTGGAGTGCACAGCCAGTGCCCAAAAATGAATGGTCCCGGTGGCATCTTAAGGGACTGTGGTCAATCATCCCCGGATATCATACAGCCGTTGAGAAGTAGGCCCTAGCTCAGCACTGGCAAATTCAAGTATCTGCGGCACGAGCCCCTAGTCTTGAATGGCACGCAGGGCGAACTCCGAGAACAGAGAACAAACCCACGCATTGAAGAAATGCAGTAGGCACACATACCGCGCCTGCCGCGGGAACTGATGAGTGCTGATATCCCCCAGAGCCTTGTATATTAGGCAGAGGGTAGTTGGACTGAGAGACAGCTTAATCCCCCATGCCATCTGGCACGCCAGGTAGATTGCATCTAGCTAGATCACCGTCTCGTCCCCATACGGCATCGCAAACGAACATAGCCAGTATGTTAAATACGCCGCACAGTACGTCAGTGGGTCGACAGCCATCGGGTTGGGCCCGCTCTATCGCCCCCTGGAGGGGATCTTCGTGTCCGTCCTGGGCTTTGCACGTTTCTTGCGGGTAGCGATGGTGCTGATGCAGGGGAAGTCCTCATATTACTTCGGCCCATCATAAAAATACTGCAGCCATAGGGCCATCTTGACCCTCTACCTGTCCCCGTGGCGAGGCTGCCTCTCACCATGGGCTGATTGATATAACTCTCAGTACGCCTTCATCAGGTACCGATATGAGTATCCCAGAGAATAATAGCCATCCCTGTCAGTTTCATCTTTGATCAGGTCCGGGAGGCACACCTCTTCATAAGGCTCCCCGTCTATGGGCAAGCTGCTTAATTGGATAAGGCTCCACAAATCTAATGATGTCTCGCCCTCCGCCGTATAAAAAGTGTTGGTCTCTGTGCTAAAAACTTCAATTATCTCGCAGTAGAGCCCCTTTGAAATAGGATAGCAATAGCGGGAGGCGTAGACACTATGGTAGATGCCGGCCCGAATGAGGAATGGGGCGTAGTTGAACAGTACATATTCGGTGAACTCTACAGCCTCTTCCCTGAAGCTGTGGGCGTCTTGGAGCTTCAACTCCCCGAACCATCCCAACGCCAGCTCATGCTTGAATCTGACAGTGAGATAGTCCAAAATAAACGGCTCTTCTCTGTAGCCCCACTTTAGTGGAGCCAAGAACAAGCCGAAGCGGTGCTGCTCACCCTGGACCCGGCCTGCAACCATGTCCCATTTTGCTGGAGTGAAGCCGGGGGTTCTCACCATTTTATCTTCTGCAGGGAGCACGGCATCCAACCACAATACGGGTTCCCACTCGCGGGCTTCGCCCACCAAGTATATTGGAATGCTCTTGGGAACAATGTGGGACAAGCTATCCCGAGCCTGTAAAACTACATGCTCCATTGCCTTCACAACCCATAACTCTTGCCTCTCCCGAGACCGTGACTGCTTAAGAAATTAGAGCAAGTGCCTGTCCTTTGGGAAATCTCCCCTGTAGCTCCCTGTGGTGTGGTCAAAGGTGAAACCCTTCTCAATCTTTTTATTTTTTGATATATTTTTCACGTTTTAAGTAAAAAAAAGGAGAGTAGCGGTGATGCTCATGGCCACCAGCCGCCGATGCCTGCTCACTGCTGACCACAGACCTGACCCGACCTTCACTCTAGTGTCCTCCGTCTGCCGGACAAAACAAAGGCAACTTCTTGCTGCGAATCCCCTTCCCCTTGCTTTGGAGTTTCGAAACAGTTGCAGTCCAATCCGATCCCTTCCAATCTTCAATCCGGTTCTGCCCCTCCCTCCTCACCCCGCTGCTCAGTTTTTTCATGGAAGAATAAGATCACAACGTAGAACAAACCCCACAAGAGGGGCAAGGAGAAAGAAGAGCCTAGGACTGGCAGCGGCAATGTCCACTAGTACCATTGCAGCGGCCGCCGCCGCCGCTGCAGCTGTCCAAAACCCATCAAGTAATCGCCTTCCTTTTAGCCTCCATCCAATACCCATATGCGGTCGCCCTAAACCCTTCAACTTCTCCAATTCACCCGCTTCCGGATCGCGAGGCTCCTGGTTGCTGCACTTGATGCCCGTCCAGAGGGAAAAAGTTCGGTCGTTGGGCACAGACCCTTGGCGCCTCCGAGCGTTCGTATCAGGTAATGCGGATGACAACGTTCCCGATTTATATGAGCGCACGAATTTGAACCGAAAGAGGGGAATCGAATTACGAAAGACAACAAAACCTTGATCTTTCAGGTGAAGCTGCTGGCGGGGGTAAAAGAGGGGGAATGGCCGGTCAGCTCAGCATCGACGGGGCGCTTGTTGTCCTGGAGACATTGTGCGTTGCTCCTTCTGTGGTGTTTGCGATTGGTAGTGTTGTGGGATTGGCTCTCCCGGGCATGCCCAGGCTGTTGCAGGCCAGTTTGGGCAATGTCTTCTTTGTGTGGCAATTTGTACTGCTTGTGGTTTCAGTGGCAATCGGAGCAATGATTCGTCGGAGGCAGTGGCAGAGGTTCTGTACAGAGAATGGGACGAGTCTCAGTTTGATTGATAGGATAGAGAAAGTGGAGGAAGACCTGCGGAGCTCGGCCACGATCATTAGGGTGCTATCGAGGCAGCTTGAGAAGCTTGGGATCAGGTTCCGTGTGACAAGGAAGGCAATGAAAGAGCCCATTACTGAGGTAATCCGTGTGGCCCTCAGAGAACTTTCTTGGACCCTCCATGTGTCAATATTACTTTTCTGCTTGTGGGGGTTTGATCTTTCCTTCCTATCCAAAGTCTATTCAACAAATGAAATGGTTGATTGTTATTGTTTTCTTTATGAAATCATCACCTACAATGCAAGGAATCAGCTGTGAACGCTCTTCTAGTTCCTTGATGGAATCACCCCGAATTCTAACAGGATGTTGTACTTAAGCTAAATGAACATGTAGCCTGATAGAACTGCTTAAGCTAAATGAACATCTAGCCTGATCGAACTGCTTAGTATTCGATGGAAGATTTCAGAATCAATCCATGTGTACAATACTACGGTGTGGATGTTCAAGCTACTATTATCCATATTCAATTCAGGAGACACAAAAGAACACCATCTTAACTATTATACTTTTACTGTTTGTTACAATGATTTATTGTGGCCGAGATAACAAGGGCATCATCATGGGGGGTGACCACTCCTTCGAGATCTTGGTCCGGGAAGACCAAGGTCTGTTGGTTGGTCACCGGTGAAGCCTTAGGGGCTCAGAAGCCCGGGAGGCTCGCTCAGCATGGCGCTTCCTTCCTCGACTGCTGTCTCCTCCTGAGGTGGGTCCTCCTGAGATGACGTTGATATGGACCCCACGAGGGTGGTTATCGATCTCTTATGGGGGGAGTCCGCATTCTTCTTTTTGCTCGGCCACGTGCTGTGATAAGCGGCCTTGGCAGATGAGACTTTTGATGTCATCCTTGAGGCATTGGTAGTCCCAATATGGTTGCCGTGATCGTCGTGGAACAGGCAGTGCTTTCGATGACTTCGGCGCTTTGGGTCGGTCTTCATTAGCTTGAGGCGGTGAAGTAATCTCGAGTCCTTTATCTCTTCATAAATTTGGAAGATAGGTGCAGTCAGAGGAGTGTAGCGCTCGAACTTACGTGGGGGTTCCTTTCGGTCACCTTCTCGGTTCCTCCTCTTCCCCTGCCTGGAAGGCTGGTCGGACGACCTCTTTCTCTCCCTGTCATGTCACGAGTTCGTGGGATCTCGACAAGCGATGAGGACCTCCTCACACTCCGCATGGTGCAGAGCCAAGGTCACGAGATCAGCGAGGGAGGATAGAGGGTGGAGCACCAGTTCATGTCAGAGATTTTCGTCGCGGGTGTCACTGGTCAGTGCGGTGATGGCAGAGGCCACATCCAGGTGGGGAATGCATAGGGCTTCCGTTTTGAAACAGTTGATGTAAGCTCGCAGTTTCTCCCCTTGTGCCTACTTGAGGGCCAGTAATCCTGCTATGGACCTTGGTGGGCCACTGATAGTGAAGCTCTCCTTGAGCAGTCCTCTGAACTACCGGAAGTTGGTGATGCAATCGGGGGTGAGTGCACGAAACCAAGCTTGGGCTCCCTGCACTAGGGTGGTTATGAATGCGTGGCACTTGACAGTGTCAGTAGCTCCGTGCAGCATCATGAGAACGTCAAAGCTGTCGAAATGGTCGACTGAGTCACCCTAGCCGTCATAGGGATTGAAGGCTGGGAGGGTGACCCTCGGAGAGACTTCACCCCTCAAGATCTGGTCAGAGAATGAGGATTGCTCCTCATCCATTGAGGCAGAGCCTTTCTGCAGGGCCCGAAGGGCGTGCACCTGCTTGACAAAATGTCATTCGAAGTCCCGCAGGCAGAGAGACAACTTTGGCTGGCATGTTGCCGGAAGGCTACGATCTCACCTCTGGTAGTCGTCCCACCATTCTTCAGCAGAAGGTTCTATTTCTGAGGGTTGCCAGGGCAGCCCAGTTTCTTCACTCTCGAATTAGAGGAGGCTTCTTGCTCTGGAGGCAGGGCTTGTAAGGGCCCACCTAGCCCGTGGCGAATGAGCCCCCCCCCTAGAGGGTGAAGCGGCCTCCAGTCATTCCTCGAGAGGCTTTTGTGTAACGTCCCAGAGCTCAGGGTACCGATAACCCGATACAAGTATCGAATTACCGCCACCAAGAACTGGGGGCGCTGGTTCCATCACAAGGAAAGAGAAAGCTACTCTTTTGGGATGTAAAATAATGCCACAGTGTACAAAATACTTTAAACGTGGTGCAGATGAAACATGAATTGCCTGGGAAATTATATAAACATGCTTTTGAAATCTCTAGGTATATAACAGACTAAGACCACCCCGTTACATACCATAACGGACCAAGGCAGGACCACTATACTTAACAGAACTCATACAAATCCACAGTTAAGCGGGACTATAATGCACCTGGGTAGGTACGCTATAGGACTATAATGCACAGGAGTAGGGGCGTTAAAGTCAACAGGCACACAACACAACTGATGAGGAATATAACGCACCAAGGGTGGGGCGTTATAAGAACATAAAGCACCTCCCATGGGCCGTTATGCCGACCAGAACGATCAAAATCCACAGTTAAACATGATATATAACGCCCCTAACCAGGGGCATCATACGAATGTAACGTGCAGGGACAGGGGCATTAAAGGCAACAGGCCTTCAACTCAACATGTAGGGGCTATAACGCACCAGATGTCGCGCATTAAAGGCACCCGAACTCGAAAATCCATAGAAAACTCATAGTTCACGCACAATATAACGCAGCTCTAAGGGTGCGCCAAATGACTATAACGCACCGGGGCAGGCGCGTTATGTCACCTGGGTATCGAGACTCCGAAGGTCGGAATCGAAATCCCCTCCCGATCGATCGGAATTGACAGGGGACGCGGGGAAACACTAAACCAAACCATCCTACCACACTATACCATCATGTCAAGCCTATGCATGCCACTAGAATTAAAAAACAATGCCCATGGAAATGATTTCAAGCATTTAAGGCTAAAAATGAACTAAGCAGGAATACGCATGAAAAATGAGGCAAAGGGTGTCAGACCACGGCACAAGTGGTACCAGCAGTGTCCTGACGGGGTATGGAATCCATCCCCCTACTTGGATTACGACGAAAACGGTGATTCGATGCCGATCCGACGAGAGGGCGACGTGGCGCCTTCCAGCCCGACTCGGCTCCACGCTCTGCGGATCGAGGGAAAATGGGCGCCGACGCGATCCTCACGACACGACCAATCCAACGGTACCTACCTTGCTTCGATCAGCGGCCGTCTGGACCAAAAATTGAGAGAGGAACGTAAATTGAGAATTTAGCCTAAAATCATCCAAAATAAGATTTACACGAAAAATGATGAAGATGGTGACGGATGGTGACGCATGAGGCGTCAACAGATTCCTGGCGAGATGAGGAGTTCGTTCCCCTTCCTCTTGCACGGCGAAGATCGCGAATCAGAGTAGATCGATCGACGGGGGCCATGCCGTCCTTCCGCTTGCACGCGTCTCTACGCTCCATGATCTGAGGGATGAATGGTACTGGCGCGATCCTCGCGTTGAGCCCATCCCGTTGGTACCTCCCACGCATCGACTGGGGTCCATTTGGACTGCAAACCCAGCAAAAGGGGGAGAGAGGAGAGAGAACATGTGAGGGAGAGAGAGAGGAGAGAGAGAGAAGTCGAGAGAGTGAGGAGAGAGAGGGAGTGGCGTGAGATATTTAAAAAAACGAAAAATGAAAACCCGTGACACGACAACTCATGTCACGTGACGGGAGTACCTGCCCACTAGAAGCAAGGCCGGATGCATCCACTGACGACTTAGTCCGTAGCCTCAGGTGTCTCTCTACCATGCCCTAGGCGGAGACCAAGACACCGTACAGTAATCAGGAACACAGAACAAGGACTAGCTGGGGTCACGCTCGTCAGCGCAGTTCCAACGCCCCCAGCCACGTGTGCATACACAGACCATGCGTCCTAGGTCAGATCCTCTAGCTAGTTCTTCCCCCGAAGCCCAGACTCAAGATGCGCATGGGGGCCCTACAGTAACCAGCCTAAAAACCATCTCACTCGGGTCACGCTCTCCACTACTCCCATGTGGATCCGCACATGCGTGCGCAGGAAAGTTATGACTAGTGGGGGCTTACAAAACGTGAACACTAAAAATTATGCACGCACCCATCGCGAGTAATGCGGAGTAACAGGTGGCTTAGAGCCACCTGACTCTGGACAGCCCACTAGACCTACTAAACCCAACGATCCTTGAGTCATAAGACTCGAGTCAAGACCGCTATACGTGACGGCACAACACCGTCACTCTGGCCTAATCCCTAGGTCTGAAATCACGGTGACATGATTTTCAAGATAGCTCACAAGATGTCGAGTGGATCTCTCATCCACGGGACACACGAAAAACTTCCAGTCTCAGGCTGGTCAACTAGACTCACAGTCCAAGGCCATACAGATAGCCCACTCGGAAACCACCTTCAGGAGAAACCCACGATGTGCGGGGAAGGCCCACCGCACTCGTACCGACTCACAGCGACTCGATCTAACGCGAACACGAAAGCTCAGAACACACACGGGTCACCCAGACCCCCAAGACCCACGGCATGCTAATCGAGGTAACACGGTACCTCCGGACACCCAAAAATATGGTCACGGTCCCCACGAGGTGTCCGGGACACTCACGGGGTCATAGTTCGGTCATTGGGTCTCAACCGGACTGACCGGAGACCAACATAATGCAAAAAGGACATGGCGACATGAAAACCCACCTAGCGGTCCTCTCTGGACTGTTAGGGAGCTTGACGGTCTCCTCCGGACCGCAAGGCCCGGCCTAGTGGTCTAGCCAGGGCCGCAAGGGTCGAAGACGAACAAAGCCCATAGCGGTCACTCCCAGACTGCCAAGTAGAGTTGCGGTCCTTCGCCTGACCGCTAGATGGAGCCTAGCGGTCAGTCGCAAGGCCGCTACCCCACTGACCTCAAAAGACCAAAACACGGTCAAACGGTCATGCCCTGACCGCAAAGCAGAGCCTAGCGGTCTTCACCAGATCGCTAAGGCACCCTGGCGGTCCATCACATGACCACAAGGCCTGAACAGACATATGGGGGACCCTAGCGGGCTCCACCTGACTGCTTGGCACCCTAGCGGTCACTGGAAGGACCGCTAAGCTGTCCCGAATCCAAAAATGGCGAAAATAGTGGGAAAGTTCATTCCATGTCCCGTTCACCCCCTTGTGAAAGAGAAAACAAGGAGAAACTAGTCTCCAACCTCTCTAGTACCGAGAGAACGCGAGGGTAGTAATGTGTAATTGGTCGCCCCCACCCCATGAACCCCCCTCCCTACGTGGAGCGTAGTGAATGTATTAGCAGGGACGTCACCAAGCTTCCTCAACGCAGCGTGTCCGCTGAGTGTGCACGCTCCTCAGCTCACCATCGTCTCCGACCGGAGCTGATCCTTCAGACGGCTAGGTACATGCGTGCGCCACTCCACCTGCTTGCTTAGTATTAGCTCCGACTGCCGCGCAGCGTGAGGAGTGCCCAGCCCAAATTTTCACGATACGAGAGATCTTGCTGTCGGTGAGCGAGTGCACACCAGAACCGATCCCCTCGGTATCGGTCCACCCGGTTGAAACCGGTGCCCACTACTTGTCCCCGGGTGGCTCGCCACCACCCTCCGCGCTACACGGACCGTGTCTGACCCCGTCGCGAGCCACAGCTCACCGAACCATCGCTACATGCCCCGAGTGGAGTTCATCACGTGCATGATTGTTAGCTTCGTCGCTGGACGACTTGTGCTTTGTTGATTGCTGGCTTAGGGTCCCACATCTCGACCGGGTTCATCCCGCATCAAATAAACTAAGCGCAAGTCATCCAGCGACGAAGCTAACAATCGCGCACGCGACGAACTCCACTCAGGGCACGTAGTGACGGTTCGGTGAGCTGTGGCTCGCGATGGGGTCAGAGATGGTCCGAGTAGCATGGAGGGTGGTGGTGAGCCACCCAGGGACAAGTGGTGGGCGCTGGTTCCAACTGGGCAGACCGATACTGAGGGGATCGCTTCTGGTGTGCACTCGCTCACCGATAGTAAGATCTCTCGTATCATGGAATTTTGGGCTGGACACACCTCACACGGCACGGCAGTCGGAGCTAATACTAAGCAAGCAGGTGGAGTGGCGAACGCATATACCTAGCCGTCCAAAGGATCGGCTCCGGTCAGAGACGATGGCGAGCTGGGGAGCGTGCGCACCTGACGGACACGCTGCATCGGCGAGGCTTGATGTCGTTCCTACTATTACATGCACTACACTCCACGCAGGGAGGGGGGGTCCACGGGGAGGGGAAACAATCGTTACATATACTACCCTCGCGTAGGAGGGGGGATCGCGGGGAGGGGTAAGTAACAGTCGCCCGTACGCCGAGCTTGGACGTCCACTCACGACGCATCCAACTCTTGGATGAAGACCGAGGGATGCTGACGGATGACTGGAAGTCTGGTGTCGAGTTGACGGCACTGGATGGGGATGGCGGCTGCTGCAGCAGGCCGGTGCAGTTCTGCTCGGCTGGACTGGTTGGCGCAGATGTGGTGCGACGGTCGGTACGGGCGCTGCGAAACTCCAATCGCGGCGGGGCCAGGTCGGGGACATTTCTGACTGGGAGGTCTACGAGCCCTCAGAAGGGGGTGGCCGTCTGATCACCTCGCTGGGCGTGGTCACAAGAATGGCCGGTGTCAATTTTCTGGATGAATAGCAGGATAGGACGTCGAAGAACGGGGCAGAACTCCCAACGCTGATGTCATAACGTGACAAAACCACTTGCGTTGGTTTTGTTTCATCGAGGGACGCAACTTTGGTGAAGGACTTCTAGCGGAGAACTCCTTTTTGAATTTCCCACGGTGAGAACATGTTTCCCAACTGCCTTACTCTCGCGAGCCTATAAATAGATGCCAGGTCGCTCAATCAAGCACTGATAGAGAATAGAAGATCAGGAGAGAAGCGTGATTAAGAAGAGCTGAAGATTCCAGAGTTTGAGAGGGAGAAGAGTCAGAGAGAAGATTGAGAGAAAGAGTTTGCAAAAGTCATAGAGAAGAACAGAGTGCTGTAAATTGAGAGCTAGTCGGAGTGAGAAGAGAGTTTGAGATAGTCTGTCACTGTGAGTGACTCCTGGATCAGATCCAGAGTTAATTTGCTCCTAGAGAGCAACATTGCTTCCATGTTGGTCTCTATTTTTTGGTTTAATTTCTGATTTCCTTTATAAGCTGTGTATCAGCGGGCGAGGTTGAATCCTCGGACAACAAGCTTTGAAGTTCAGTAGTTGAAGCTGTAAATCAACAGTCTAGCAAGCTGTGATCCTCAGTAGTCTATAGGGATCTAATCCCCGAAGTTGTGGATCAGCGGATTAAAGTGTAAGTCAGCAGTGATCCCATGAGAGTGATTACAACGAAGGCAACCACCATCCTGGTTCCTTAGAGTTTCTCTAAATCGAGTTGACTAGCTAATGTTGAGAATGCCCTCATGGCCAATCCCATTAACAGCAAGGCGGTATGGTTGACGAACCGTCCGGGGATGCGTACCAAATCACAGGAAAAGGCGGATGGCAAATCATCTTGCTACACCTCATCATGATGCCGCCAACTATATTCTGGAATATCAGAGGCGTTGCTAACCTCACCTCTAGATGTGCTCTCAGGCACCTTGTTCGGCAGCATTCTATCCAACTTCTTTTTCTCTCCAAACCTATGCTTTCCCTTAGTAAGGCTAAATCTATCCGTCGGTTCATTGGCATGGATTCTTTCGGTGCTAATAATAGTGATAATGCTAAAATATGGGTTTTCTGGAATAAGGAGGTCTCTCTCCATACGGTGAATGTGTCTGCTCAGCATATCACCGTTAGTATCCTCAACGATGATGATACTATCTATTGCTATATTATAGCTGTCTATGGGGACTGCAACAAGAACACCATGAGACTCCTTTATGATACTCTTATGGATTTCTCCGAGCAGATGGCATTACCATGGATGATTGGTGGGGACTTTAACTGTATTGCTTCTCCTTCAGAAAAGTTGGGTGGCCGGGTCCCTAATTCCATCTCTATGCTGGACTTCAATTCCTTTTCTTCTATAGCTAGTATGATTGATGCTGGCTTTTCTGGCTCTTCTTTCACATGGTCATACAACCACTCGGGGCAAGCAGTAATTAAGGCTAGGCTTGATCGAGTGCTTGTAACTTCCCAATGGCTTGATATTGTTCAGGGTTTTTTTGTCAAACACCTATCCAGAGGCCTATCCGACCACGCTCCATTGTTTGCTCATACTGCTGCCATTCAAAGGCCCTCGGCTCGTTTCATTTTTCAATCAATGTGGTGCACCCACGAATCATTTCTGGCAACTGTCACCGAAGCTTGGACTAAGGTTGATGTTTCCCACTCTAACCCTTTGGTTACTTTGCAACTCAAGCTGCAGGCTGTTAAGAATGCACTCAGATTATGGAATAAGAATGCCTTTGGTGATCTTATGAGGAATGTCATTGATGCTAAGGCTGCGAATGCGGCTACTCAAGCTCTCTTCGACAATGATAGTATGGTTGATAACTGAATTCAACTCAATGAATCCACTGCTCGCCTGCGAAGAGCCCTTCACAACGAGGAGCTATTCTGGGCACAAAAGGCAAGGCTGGAATGGATGGATAATGGGAATAAAAACACCTCCTTCTATAACACAGTTGTTCAGGGAAATAAAATAAGGAATTTCGTACATAGATTGAGGATCAATGATGAATGGTATGAGGGCCAATCCATGTTGCGAGAGGAGGCTGTTCACTTTTTTACTAACCTCCTCTCATCTGAACCCCATCGGATAGAAGACGAGATGATTCAAGTTATTCCATCTCTCATCTCTGATGCTCAAAATGACCTTCTTTGTCAAATTCCATCTGATGCTAAAATCAAATAGGCTGTCTGGGATCTTAATGGCAATGGAGCACCTGGTCCTGACGGATTTACTGGCACCTTCTATACCTCTTATTGGGATGTCATAGCTAAAGTTGTAATCACAGTGGTCCAAGGCTACTTCAGTGGTTTTCCACTGCCGAGGGGAGTTACTTCCACTCTCATTACCATCATCCCTAAGACTGCTCATCCAACAACATTCGGCGAGTTCCGCCCTATTAGTCTCTGTAACTTTTGCAACAAAATTATCTCCAAAATTATCATCTCCCGCCTCACCGACGTTCTACCTTTGCTCATCTCGACTGAGCAAGGTGCGTTTGTTAAGGGTCGATATATATTGGAGAATGTTGCTCTAGCCAGAGAGCTGGTGAAAGATTTGCATAGGAAAGTCCAGGGGCACAACCTTATTCTCAAATTGGACATGATGAGGGCTTATGATAGAGTTGAATGGGATTTTCTCCTCACCGTCCTCAGCAAATTCGGTTTCTCCACTAGATTTACTTCTCTTGTGGCCATGCTGGTGTACAACTGCTGGTTCTCGGTTGCCTTCAATGGTGGGGTGGCTGGTTACTTCAAATCCTCCCGAGGCTTGCGGCAAGGTGATCCCCTTGCTCCAGCACTCTTCATCCTCATGCAGGAAGCACTTAGCAGAGGGATTTCCAATCTTCTTGCCTCGGATGTCCTGAAGCCTTATTCTGGTGCCAGAAGCTGCCCGCTGATCTCCCACCTTTTGTTCGCGGATGATACCCTTATATTTCTGAATGGCCATGTACAGAATGTTAAGAAGCTGATTAGCTTCATCAAGTGCTATGAAGAGACATCTAGACAAAAGATCAACTCCTCCAAAAGCACTTTCACCTTATCTAACAAGGCTTCGGGTGCTTCAATGTCTCACATTCAAATGATAACTGGTTATAAGAGACAAGATGGGGCCTTATCTTATTTGGGCATTCCCCTCCATCCTGGCTAAACTCTGGTGTCTGATTATAAGCCTCTCATTGACAAAATTAATTAGAGAATTCTATCCTGGAAATCCAAGCTACTCTCTCAAGCTGGTAGAATAACTTAAATCAATTCTATTCTCTGTTCTATCCCCATTTACCTGGCGGCGTCTTCTTCAATTTCTAGGTCTATTATTAACTACATTCATAAGCATGCTGCAAGCTTCTTCTGGAATGACAGCGATGGCAGTCGTAGACGTCGATGGATACCTTGGGAGAATATTATGAAGCCGGTGCAGGAAGGTGGCCTTGGTATACGAAATCTTACGCATGTCCAAACCTCACTTGCGGCAAAATAGCTTTGGGGTATCTTGAATGGAACTTCCCTCTGGGCCACCTATGCGCGATGCAGATATAAGGTTGACAGCAACCCAGCGCATCTAGTCCCTTTCCCTCGGGGCATTTCTAAGGGTGTTTTCACTTTGGCCTACCAATTGGTACACAGTTGCTCAAGGTGGGTGATTGGTAATGGTAAACGGGTTAATGTTCTTGATGATGTCTGGATGGGCAACGCAACTCTCAGAACTAGACTACTGAGTCCCTACGAGGGTCCTCCCACCACTGTCTGTCAGGTGATCAGTGACCCCCTCCACCCAATTCGCAATTTCCTCCCGAACACTCCCATCTTGGATGAAGTTGTCCTCTGCAGTAATACTCCAGATGTTCGAATCTGGTCCATCACCAACTCAGGGAACTTTACCACCAAATCTGCTTACCATATGGTGAGGACGCCGAGGATTCGGCGGCCTAGTCTTTGCAAGTTGTGGCATCCATCCTTTCATCACCGTGCATCTATTTTTGGCTGGAAGCTTCATCAAAGAGCTGTTGTAAGACCCCATATTTTTAAAATGATTAATTATTAATTATCTGATATGAATTAAAAAATTTTCTGCTGATGTTGCATTGATGGATGCATTGCATTTTTGATGACATAATTGTTCTTAAGATGATCTTATTACATGTAGAACATGTGTGTTGAATTCTCCAAAGAACATATTGAAAGCCAGTTAAAATTAGAAGTCAACACAGAGTCAACAAGAAAAGTTAACATGGTCAATGAAGTTAATGCATAGTCAACGAGAAAGAGTAAGTCAAGTCATGAAAAAATTAATGAAGTTGAAAAAGGTAGGCTGTCACATCTAACTGAGCATAGCCATTCTGCATAGTAAGGTCAATGCTTATGTAGAACACATGCATAGCAAGGTCGATGCATATCACCTTCAGTTAAGGAGTAAGGTCGATGCATATCACCTTCAGTTAAGGAGCAAGGTCGATGCATATCTCCTGCAGTTAAGAAGTTAGGTCGATGCATATCACCTTCAGTTAAAGCCAGTTAAAGCCAAGGTCGATGCTACCATGCAGCCAAGGTCAGTGCACCTTTTGGCATTTGGCAAACAAGGTCGGTGCACCTTTACCCATTCAGCAAATCAAGGTCGATGCAGCTGCATTGTTAGTCCCACCAAAGGTGTATGCACATTCAGAGCACAGTAAACAAAGGTCGATGCACATCTGGTAAATACAGAACAAGGGTCAGTGCATATTTCAATAGACAAGGTTAAAGCAGAAGAAGTCCTGCACTATCAGGTCTCAGCATACTCTAGTGGAAGGTCTGTGCAATGTTCACCTTCAACGTCATTAGGTCTGAGCATACTCCAGTGGGAGGTCTGTGCAATGTTCACCTTCAACATCACAAGGTCTGAGCATACTCCAGTGAAAGGTCTGTGCAACTTTTCTAAACTGACAAGTAAGGACGATGCACCTTGGCCATTTTAGAGGAAAGGTCTGTGTAACTTTTTTCCAATCTGCTATCAAGGTCGGTGCACGTTGCGGAAGGTCCGTGCACATGTGAAAGTCAAAGTCGGTGAACATAGCAGAAGGTTTGTACACATGTGAACCAAGGTCGATGCCACCACAAGCTTGTAACTGATGTAAGGTCGATGCACAACATCGTAGGACAGAACAAAGTCAATGCAGGCATTTCATCAAATAGGTCTAGAGATTCCAAACTCAATATTCGTTAACTTAAAATCTGACTCAATTAGATATCTGTCTCCAGCAATAGATTGGCGCGTGATCCAAAGAATGGTAGAAAGCTAGCATGTGGACCCAGGGAACATATGATGGGCATGTGATCCAAGGCTTATCATTGAAGGACCTTTCTCGTCCCTGCCACGTGGGCCAATAGAAGAAAAGGAATCAAAAATCCCTTATCCAAAGAGCTTTTCCGAAGCCCCTATTTTGGGTATAAATAGGAGGTATCTTCCTCCAAAATAAAAGAAGAAGGCAGGAGAAGCAGAAGCCACCAGAGAGTGAGAAGCCGCCAGAGAGTGAGCAGCAGGAAAGAAAGAGAAAAAGAAAGGAAGATCTGTGTGAGAGTCAGTGAGAAAGAAAAAGAGCAAAAGGAAGAAGAGAGATCATGAGATCCTAGTGCAGCCAGCCTACATTGAAGATTAGTGCCTCGCTGGAAGGAGGGCGGAAAGAGAAGAAGCCGGCCACTATGGCCAGGAGAAGTTGGCCCCAAGGCCAAGGAAGTCTAAATAGGTGTGGGTCCCTAAGAGGGTCCAGCCTGCCTGCCAAGTTGCTGCACCGGTCCGCTGTCATCTTGCTCGTGATGGATCAGTAGTGAAGAAGGAGAGGGGCCTGGCCCCGAAAGAAGAACAAGTGGTTGCGGACCCTCCGCGCCACGCAAGTTTTCGGGCCGACGCCCGCCAAGCCAATGTCCCTGCTGTGGGATGAAGATTTCAGCAGCCCGCCAATCGGTTTCGGTTTGCTTACATCCCTCCTGCGGGAGGTCGACAACTATCCCCCGCGTTACACCAAGAGCGGGGTCAAGAGGAGATGACTGCTCTGGTCAGGAATTATTTCCACGGGCTGGGCAACCCCTCTTTGGGACAACAACGGCTGATGCAAGCGGTCACAGTCAGAGAAGAGTACTGCCCACCAATGACAGTGGAAGAAGAAGAAGAAGAAGAAAGGAAGATGACGTCGTCAGTTGACGAAAATGGTTATGAAGACGGCTTCCATATTGGAGCTGATGACACTGCCCCTCGGCGAGAAAAAAGGAAAGAATTCCTATCTTTAAAAGGCTCACCTTTCCAGATCAGGCTGGGAGGAGGGTCCACTGCCGAAAAAGAAGGATGCAGGTCTTCACTTGCAATATGGCCGGCATATTCGGCCAGTACGAGGGGCTCCCCGAAGATCCTCACGAGTTAGCTCAGTTGGCCGTGAGGCCAGGGCCAAATACTCGGAGGACCAAGGCCGCAAAAGAACTGCTAGCTATAGCTGAGGCAAAACAACCCCTGGTTTGTCATCGACCCGATGATGAATCAGCTGTCCTTACCGCCAATGTGGTGACGGCAGAAGATGAGGATGAAGCTCTGTTCGATATTCTGCCAGAGAATATACCTGGGGATGCGCTGGAGGCCATCCCCAGCAATGCAGCCATGGACCCGGCGGTCCTAATGCTACTTCAAAAATATCGACAGGAGATAGACCTGTTGAAGAGGCAATTAATGGAGAAGGCAGAACAATCCTCAGCCTCTAAACCACCCAAAGTCCAAGGCAAATCATCACGGGGAGCAGTTCATCAAGTTGACCCTTCGCCGCTTTACACCGCTCCTCCACCATCGAAGCCGAGCCTGGTGACAACACAACAATGGCCGCCCCAGCCGCTGATGCCACCGGTGCTCCCTCAAGTGCGCCAGACCCCTCCGTTGCTGCGGCCTCCGCAGGCGACCACCCTGGTCACCCCGTACATGCAGCCAGCACATTTCTATCCGGAACCTGTCGACCCCACAGTCATGAATCGGGTGATGGTAGAGAAGATGATCGAGATGAAGCTCGCTGAAAGGGGCGAGGGCGATTATGTCGCATTTGATGCCTACCGGGTACCATACCCACCATGCTGCCAAATGGCTTCCCCCAGGGATCAGCAAGCCGCCCAAGTTCGACAAGTTCAACGGGAAGGGTTCCCCGAAGGAGCATGTCGCGTATTACATGACCGTGATGGGCGATCTAGCCACCGATGATGTTGGATGCAAAGACGAACCAAGGACCTAAACCAGCAAGCATATAAGGAAGACCACGGACTCACGCGTACGCCTTGCTCTCTCGACGCACACGATCCCCCGAAGGTGATTGGGCGATGATGACGAGGGTCCAAAGTGGAACCCAATCGTTCTAAGGGTCATGGCTAGCTTAGGCTGACCCCTAAGGGTCTGGGATTCCCAACTTGAGTGGGGGCCGGCATGCCGGGGCCGTGGGTTTGGGGTGGCGCTCCCTCACTTTCCGCGGTGGGCACACTAGAGTGGTGTGCAAGATCGGGCTCTCGACTCACCATCCGACGGACATTCAAGACAATATGGAATTAGCAAAGCGGTAACTAGCCAAGGGGTAACAAGCGCTTACCTAGCCGGTGTGAAAACACCGATCTCACTCGGAGACGAGGGCGAGCGGGGAGGTGTAGGTACGCGCCCGCACGCCGCGGCGATGGCGCTTGACCTGAAATTAGGGAAAGCTATAGCACTACAACTCACACAGGAGGGGGATCTTGGGGTGGGGGTTAAATGCTTACATCTAAAACTACCTCCACGTAGGGAGGTGCCTTCAGCCGGCCAAGCGAGGGGAGGGTATGGGCTAGAATGCTAACGTGTCGGACTCCTTGTCGGTGCTGCCAGCTTCTGAGATCGCAGGATAGCCAGTCGAAGTGTACGCCACCACAGACACTCCTGAACTCCAAACAAACTGAGACCAGAGCCAAAACTCTCCAACTTGGCCAGGGAAGTCGCTGGAATTTTCTGGATTAACCTTGAGACAGTCACTGGCTGGTGCAGGTCTTGGAACGGTGCTAAACAGTGATGGTGCTGGCCACTCCCAGAGTATTACTACTGGAAGATGGAGGTGCCACGGATAGTTCTGAACTCTGATGGAGGCGGAGCTAGTACCATAATGACCGTGGACGAGTCTTCTCTCATATGGGACTGACGGCAACCTTAGAGGATCTCCGGGTTGTTCGTACTTGCCAGAAGAGTGGAGGTGGGTCCGTTCAGGAACAGAGGAACCAACCTGGCGGGACTTCGGAAGAAAATTTAGAACTTTTGATGCCGGGGTCCGATCTTCACTATGCTTCTTGGGGATGACAGAGGACTGGTAGAAGATGCCCTCAGCCAAGTTGCACGCCTGGTGGCAACTTTCCTAGGGCTCTGGTTCGCTGTCTGAGAGCTCTCGCGCAGTCGGGGGAGAATCACTCTCACGGGCAGCTCTGAGCTCGGATGAAGATGAAACCACCACACTTGGAAAGCCATCTGGACTACCATTCCAGTGATATATGGTTTGCCACCATAAGAGTTGGGGAAGTGTTAGAGAAGCTATAGTTTCCACATCCCCTGCTATCTACTTGCGACCTGCCATTGGAGCTGCCACCTTATGATGGCCAAGGGAGCAAGAAGGGGGGGCTACAATGCAAGGGAATGGTGGCTATTGATTTGGGAGTGGGGAGGACGTGGCTGGGACCACTTGGAGGGCTGAGGGGGCAGAGGTGGAGAGGGTGGGGTGAGCTAGGGTTGTTGGAAAGAAGGGGTGGGATGGGGGTTCATAGGCTCGGGTTGGCGGAGAAGGTCCGAGCCCTTAATGTCTTCATATATCTTGTAGACGGGGGCGGATAGGGGCGTGTACCGCTTGTATTTCTGAGGGGGCTCCCTGTGCTCTCCGTCTTGATTCCACCTTTTCGCCTGGCCTGAGCCTTGCTCAGATGATCACTTCCTATCTCCCTCTCCACCCGAGCCCATCGCGCTGCGGTCGGCGTTGAGGACTTCTTCGCTCTCTACATGGCGCAAGACTAGGGTCACCAAATCAGCTAGAGAGGTGGGGGATGGAGAACTATCTCTTCCCGGAGGTTCTCATCGCGAGTGCCTCCGGTTAATGCGGTGATGGCTGAGGCGACATCCAGGTGAGGGATACGCAGGGCTTCCAATTTAAACCCATTGATATAAGCCCATAGCTTTTCCCCCTGAGCCTACTTTAGTGCCAATAGCCCCGCAACTGACCTTGGAGGGCCGCTACCGACGAAGCTCTCCTTGAATATCTGCCCGAACTGTCAGAAGTCATGGATGCTGCCGAGAGCGAGTGCTCGGAACTAGGCTTGAGTGCCTTGGACCAAGGTGGTCATGAACGCTCGGCATTTGATGGCATCCAAAGCCCCATGCATAGTCATCAGGGCGTCGAAGCTGTCATAGTGGTCAGCCGGGTCTGCCTAGCCGTCGTATGACTTGAAGGTCAATAGCGAGACTCTAGGGGAGATCTCGACCTTTACGATTTGGTCGGAGAACGGGGATTGCTCCTCGTCCTCTTTGATGGGCGTCTTCTGCAAGGCGCAGAGGGCACGCTCCTGCTCCGCAAAACGTCACTCGAAGTCCCTGAGTTGGAGGGACAACTCCAGTTGACACTGAGCCGGGGGGCTATGAGGGTGCCCTTGAGGGCTACCTTGTCGTCCCTCAAGGGCGTTGGTCTTCGGGGGCTGCTGGAGTGCCATGGACCTTTCTCTCCTCAGAGTGGAGGAGGATTCTTGTTCTAGAGGAGGGGCTTGCGTAGGTCCTACTAACCTATTGCACACAAGTCATCTTCCCTGGAGGGTGAAGCGGCCTCTGACAGTTTATTGGGAAGCACCTCCATGAGGGGGGCTTTCCCGGGGGAGTCATGACTTCTCCTCCCGACCTGCCTGAGTCCTCATTAACTCCACGAGGATATCGAGTTTGGCATTGAGGGTTTAGAGAGCGTCAAGATTCTCGTTGGGGGGCTGCATCCCCGCAGCTAGTGGAGGTAGCTTGTCGGCTTAGTTATTATTTTTAGAGGGGAGGCTTCCCATGGGCACAAAGGCACATGATCTCCTTCCCCTCCCCCCATGGCGCTTCTCCCACCGTCGGCAGTCCTGCTATCGAAATTTCTTTGCACCATTATGGCTCTTCGCTCGTTTCCCACAGACGGTGCGAGATGAAGAGGCATGATTTCACGTTGATCCTGAGCCGTGTGATCTTGGGAGAATCTTGATCACGATCACTACGTCTGTATGAACTGCAAGGCAGAAAATGGATCAGGGGTGCCCAGGGATAGATCCCTGGGGAAAACCCTCTGATGCTTAAGTCAGGGAATAAGGTAGAGCACTTTTGGTTCAAAATGCTACATCCATAACAATGACAAAGCTGATATTGATAAATTTGAGGCTAAGAGTAATATTGGAACATTCTTGGGGTATTTTGAAATATCGAGGGCATATAGAGTTTTCAATATAAAAAATCAAGTTGTGGAAGAAACTCCACATGTGGTGTTTGCTGAAATGTCTGATGATTCAGATAAAGTTGCTGTTGATAGAGAAAAGGAGGATGAGGATAGAAGATTTCTGGAGTCTAGAGAAGAACTCAAGGAGAGCAACCAGCCATAACCTGTAGAACAAGGAATAGGTCGATCGACCAAAACCTCAACTCAACTCATGACCAGTGAGTCTTCTATCAACATCCGGACCTTAAAAGAGCATCCTATTCAAAACATCATAGGAAATCTCTATGACCCCCCTAGGACCAGATCCTTTCATAAAAAAGTAAATGATAAGGACCTCATTGCATTAGTATCTCATGTGGAACCCAAAAATATTGAAGAAGTCCTGCGGGATGAACACTGGATCAATGCCATACATGAGGAACTTAGCCAATTTGAAAGAAATCAAGTGTGGAACCTGGTTCCTAGACCCACAGACTAGTCTATTATTGGAACTAGATGGGTCTTTAAGAACAAGTTGAATCAGGATGGAGCGATAACTAGAAACAAAGCTAGGCTGGTAGCTAAAGGGTATAATCAGGAGATTAGGATTGATTGTGAAGAATCATATGCTCTTATAGCAAGATTAGAAGCCATCATAATTTTATTAGCATTTGCATGCTCACTAGGCATAAAACTTCAACAAATAGATGTTAAAAGTTCTTTTCTAAATGGCTTAATAAAGGTAGAGGTTTTTGTAGAATAGCCTCCAGGCTTTGAGTATAATGATTTCCCTAACCATATTTACAAAATGAATAAGGCATTGTATGGAGTAAAGCAGGCTCCTCGAGCCTGGTATGGCAGACTCGGTGCACATCTGACCAGTAGAGGCTACAACAGAGGTAAAGTTGACCAAACTCTCTTTACTAAAGTGATGAATGACCATATCATTATAGTATAGGTATATGTAGATGATATAGTGTTTAGTTCAACCGATTCCAACATGTGCAAGAAATTTGCTGAACTTATGACAAAAGAATTTGAAATGAGCCTCATGGGTGAACTCCAATTCTTTCTTGGACTGTAGGTCACACAAATGAAGGATGGATTCTTCATAAATCAGTCCAAGTACACATTGGAGATTTTGAAGAGATTTGGAATGAAGGATGTCAAACACATATCCATGCCCATGGGAACAAATGCATCTCCAGATGCTGATGAGAATGGTAAATCTATAGATCCTGAAACATACCGAGGTATGATCGGGTCTCTATTATATCTCACTGCCTCTAGGCCTGACATACAGTTCAGTGTATGCAAGTGTACATGATTTCAAGCCAATCCTAAAGAATCTTATTTCATTGCAGTGAAAAGGATTTTAAGATACATTACTAGCACACATAACTTAGGGCTATGGTATCCTGCATCATGTGGTTTTGATCTGATCTCATATATTGATGCTGATTACGCTGGATGGACTGGTTCACACCCCCAGCTCCACTCTTAACCAAGGGAGGCCCCAAACCCTAGCCGCACCACCCTTGCCTCTCCTGAGGAGATCTTGGCATCTAGTGATACACCGGTGGATTCCCCTATGAACCAGCTTCCCATCGAGGGCTCACGCACCTTCAATCGACGTCGGAGCTGTCCAGAGGAGCAATTCTCATCAACCTGTGTAATCTAACTCCGGTAGGCGATGGAGACAAGTTGTAGAGGATACCACAGCTCCATCTAGCATCTCCTGGCTCTGCCCTTCCATGGAGAGAAACTAGAAATGTCAAACTTCCACTTAAGATTGGTCTAGCTCCATTCCGATCACCCAGCTGAGCGTATCGCCCCCGACAACTCGTCTCTACCCAGCAGGCAGACCCGACTGCACACCCCAGCAAGATGATGACCACAGAAGGTGCCACGGCTCCCTCCCATGTCTCCCGGCTCTGACCATTGTTGGGAATCAACTAACGACGTCCAGATTACATTCAAGATTGGTCCCACCTCGCTCTGATCACCCAGCTGGGAGCACCATCACCGACAAGTCATCTCTGTCCACCAGGTGACCTAGACTATCTGCCCTCACAAGGACGACCGGTGTTGGCTCTGCATCCATCAGACTGGGGCCATCCTAGCGCTGACACATTCCTAGGATGCCCCTCTTCGCGTCTAGGATAGAATCAGCTAGATCCAATGCCAGACCAGTGAGTTACAGCACCGGTGAGTCGGGTCTATATTTCTACTTCTGTGCCCAGTTCTACCCTGCCGGTGATCAGAACCTGCATTTTTGCCATATGGATGAGTTTCATGGAGATTTTTGATGGAGTTGTACTAGGGCTAACCCTCTTTCAGATGATGCTGGTCCCGACTCGTTTTGACATCCCGGTTGGACATACCGCTCCGAACAAGAGATCTCCGGTCTCTAGAAAGTGGCACCTACACCATCTCATAAAAATTGGAGTCCCTGACTCGACCGACCTCCGAACGGGTTGGTTTTTCATCTTGGTTCATTCCAAGGCAAGCGGCTTCCCAGAGGCATCAACCTCATCTCCATCAGGCATCCCAGCAGGGAGTACCACTGCCAACAAGTTGCTGGAGGTAGACTGTGCAGACAGCGAGCATGACTGTGCAGACTGAAAGTTAGTCCTCTTCGGCATCCCCCATCCCCCTCGCTTGGTCGGCTGAAAGCCCATCCCTACGTCGAGGTAAAATTTGGTTGTAATATTTTAATTCCCCCACCCCTAAGCCAACTCTCCTGCATGAGGTGTAGTGGTGTAACAGTGAACGTAGGTCTAGCCTCCCTGACGCAGTGTGCGAGTTGCTTGCCCACGCTTCTCCGCTTGCCCATGTCTCTGATCGGGGTCAGTTTTTTCAAACCGGCCAGGTAAGCTTTTAACCTTTGCTCCAAAATTTACTATTTCATCTTATATTCATCATTTGCTCCATCGTTACGAGCGAGACAGTGCCTGGCCCCGAGGTTCCACCTCAGACGAGTGGCCACCGTGGAAAGTGAGTGGAGTGATACCTGTGCCCACTCGCACGAGGTTTGCCCTCAATCCTAGGCTAGCCAACCTCCGGAGTAGCGAGGTTCTGTCCCGGACCCTCACTACCATCGCCGGATTGCCTACGGATACGAGAGTGCGCTTAGCAGGTAAGTCCGCTTGAGTGAAGTCACCGACCCGCGCATCGCTTGCTTGCTAGGTCCGAGGATCTTAGGTCTTGTGACTATCACCCCCTAGGTGGTGTCACATCAGACAAGCTCGTCAGGCAGTGAGCCTTCAAGCAAGGCAATCTCATCATGATCAAGGAAAGAGAAGTCATGGCAGGCCGTTCCAGTGGCAAGCTTTAGCCGAATTGGCGAGGCCCCTACATCATCTGCGATGCCTACGAGGGTGGGGCCTACGCGGTCATAGACAACAAGGGCCACCGACCCTTCCCGCCTCTCAATGACAAGCACATAAAGCTATACTATGCACCAGAGCATGAGTTCGCACGCCACACCGGATAGTGCACACACTCCCAGTCTCAGCCTCTGGAATTGGTCTTCTCTTCAAGAAGGCCGAACTGGGCACTCTTCCCAGTCCTCCTCTCCAGTCAAGCCAGGGGGCCAACTAGGCCCCTCCCTGAGTCATCGTCAGACGCCCTCAGAAGCCAGTCCCCTACTTTCATCCTCGCAGCGACAAGAGCGGGGGCACCACTGCATCAACCACAGCTTAGCCGCTAGGCTCTCAGGTAAGTGAAATAAAAAAAATATAACAAAAGTGGGCTAAAAATAGAGATGTCCCGACAGACCCAGTCGTCCCCCTCTATGAGGAGGCGATTGGGGGCAAAAAGGCCAACAACCAGGCTGAGGTGAAACCCACAATGGCGCCTCAGGCAAGATTGGGAAACCCCTCGACGTGAAAACCCACAAGGGCGCGTCAGAAAAAGTTAAAGGGGGTCAGCTCCAGTGAAAACCCGAAAGGGTGCTGGGGCCAATAACGAGAAAGCTTCTCTTCCCCACCAGTCAGGGTGGTCGTTACCTCCTCTCCAGTAGGCTGTGGAATCTCCCCGCATCAATCGGTAGTCAACCCACGGTTCTAAGCCAGTGGCTCGACACCTCCCAGCCTCCCTCTAGATCACTCGCTCCAGTCTCCTGTCGATACCAGCCGGCACGCGGCATGCCAGCCACTATGCCAGCAGAAGCCAGTTCCAGCCAACTCCAAATCCTTGCCATCACATAATCCTGTACTCTACATCTGATCCAGTATTCCCTACCACACTTGGCCGGGACAATGCATCCCTCGGCCTCGCAGGCCCCAGAACCCATAAAAACCTAAGGGTAAGGGTAAAACCATGCCTATTTACCTACACCCTACAATTTTTGGATACGTCCCTCAACAGCATCCCGCTACGGACAACCATCCTAAAAAAAATAATATCAAAATGGGGCTCAAAAAAAAATAAAGATACCCCGGCAGCCTTAGTCGGCTCCCTTTACGGGACCACTGGGGACAAAAATTGCCATCAACCTAGCTAGGGTGAAAACCCGCAAGGGAACCCCAGGCAAAATCGAGTAACCCCTCGGTATGAAAACTCGTAAGGACATACCGGAAAAAGCTAAAGGGGGCCAGCTCTAGATATGCCAAGTGAAATGCGCTAAAGACTGAACAGGCTACACCTGATGCGCCTGAAGACGTAACGGTCACAGAACACCACATCACAATACGTGACGGACCACGGTATGGGCGTTACACCCATGGTGACGCACCTACAAGTAATCGTTATAGTCACTTGAACACACAGAAATCCACCGGTCACACAGAATGTAACGGATCCATATCGCTCCGTCACGACGTAACGCACTAGCCAAGGTGCGTTACACAACCAGATGCTGATAACGCACAGACACACACACAAACAAACTCGATATACAAGCACTCCTGGCTACCTCGTCACGGTCCTAGCCCTTATAGGATATCAAAAGACATCCACGGGTCAACGAGCAAACCCTGAGGCCAAGCCAAGATAAATAGAAACTGGAGTGGTAGACGACAACAACACTCTGGGCAAAGCAGACTATCACTCAACCGCTAGGCTAACCCGGCAGTCAAGGCACAACTGCTATGCAACCAGAGACAGGGACACTGGCAGTTCTAGATTGAGTCGTTAGGGTACTGTCGTGGTCAAGGAAAAGACCACACCCTGTCACCTAAACCGAGCGATCCAGACAACCACCAACAGATAGACACCGCCCTAGAACATGACCTAAGACTGACCAACACACAGAACAAATGCAGAACGGGACAACGGACATCATGGCCAACAACAGGACTATAACGCACTAGCATAGGGGCGTTACCTGCTATAATGGACCACAGAAGGGGCGTTATGGCAGACAGATTCAAAACACAAACCAAGGGGAATATAACGGACCTCCATAGGCACGTTATACTAGCTTAACGCACCACAATAGGCGCGTTAAAGCCAGCGGACCCAAAACACTAACATGGACAAGAGGCATATAACGGACCATAATGAGTCCGCCATAGCCACATGGTGCATAGGGTTAGGCGCGTTATATCAACTGCCATACCCAGTCAAACATCGGTCAAACACATCATAACGGATCCACACAGGTGCATCACCTGAACCATAACACACGGGGAATGATCCGTTAAATGAACCAACTGACACGATCTTCAAGGAAGCACGGTCGTCGAGGGTCTAACAGCACGGCCCTCGAGACACAACCAGGATATAACGCACCACCTGAGGGGCCTTATACTCAGGTAACGGACCAGGTCTGGTTTGTTAAACCAACACTACCTCGCAAGACCCGAAACGACCCATGAACATAATGGTCTATCGAGGGCCCATTATGCCTATAATGGTCTCTGGTAGGACCGCTAAATCAATCTGACGGGTAAAATGGTAGAACGGCTGAATCGGCCTGTTCCATGCCCCATGCACACCGTAGCGCAGGGGAAACACATCCAATCGACGGGAAATGACTCCAGAAGGTCAAAAATGCCACATGCATCCATCGACACACATTAAAACGCGAGATCTGGGTGATTTCAATGAATCGACCCAAATCGAGTCACCGGGGTTCCCAGACTCCTACCGACCCCAAATGACAACCGATCGACACGAAACTGGTGGGGTTGGGATCCTGACATCCCAGCGGTCAGTTTGACACTAACTGCCCTACGGTAACCAGCTTACTCACCGTCTCTCTCGGGTGCGCCACACCAGTGCTCCTAGTGGGCCGACACACGCGTACCGTGGAAGCTACGACTAGTGGATGGGTCACCAGAAGTACAGACCCTCACGTCACGAAAAATGACTCCGAAGGTAGACGAGTACAAGGATCACTCCTCATACAACACCGACTCATGGTGACGTAAGCCGAAGACGTCACATCCCGGGACCCCTCACAGCGCCCCACACCTGGTCCCCACATGATGACTAGCATCAGTCAGACCACAGGTCAACACGTCGATCGAGGTCTACTCACCTGGGACTTGAATCAGCATGAAAAACTACCGGCTAGGCCTCAGATGATGAACGGTCCATCATTGGCCACTCAAGGATACACGGCTAACTCGTAGCCGCGCGTGGGAGAAAGACGGGCCAACCGGGTCGTCCCTCACTCCCAGTGGTAAGAAATATGAACGGTCGGACACTAGCCGCTTAGGGGAAGGGCGGCTAGGATCTCGCTATTCCAAGGCATGGGCGGTCCCACCTGGGCCGCTCATATAAAGATGAATGGCCAGGCCATGGCCGCTCATGGGGACATGCGGCTAGACCCTAGCTGCTCACCCCAAGACACTGCGTAACGGTAACAAACAACGGTCGAAAACTCACGGGATGAGCGGTCGGTCCTGGGCCGCTCAAGGGATGTGCGGTCACGGACAAGCCGCACATGCCTCACTACGCGCCGAGCCAAATGGCGTCGGGTGACGTGCAGCCAGCCCATGGCCGCACAAAAGGTCATGCGGCCAGACCCCAGCCGCACGCCCCAGTGCACTGCATAACGGTCACAAACAACGGTCAAAATTCCAGGAGATGGGCGGTCACCTTGGGGCCGCACAAAGGGACATGCGGTCCCATGATAGACCGCTCAACCCCGCTGCGCGCTGAGCTTGACTCGTAGCGTGCCGAGCCGATGGGCGGCCAGGACAGGACCGCACAAGGGTTGTGCGGTCCCTGGTGCGACCGTACATGGCTCACCGGTGTGAAAATGGCGAACCTCGCCGGAATCGCCCATTTTGGCCCCAAATCGAGCCCCACGAAGGGGGAAACAATGGGAAAAGAACCCCCAAGCCCCCTAGCATACTTCTACGCCCCCAAAACGTGGAATCGTGACTTAAAACGACGAATCGGGTGAACTCTCCTTGATGCATGCTCAACCCTTCCCGGTGCAAAAGAACCCCTTCTCGGCCTCGCCTCGGCCTACAAATCGTGGAAATAGAAAGGCAATGAGCTAGAGATCGTCACCCTACCTCCGGTTCGCGACCAGACGTCAATCCGAACTCGGTCCCACGAAGAACGCCATTGAAAACCTCACCTTCCCGCGCTTCCCACGCTCGCTGCACGTCCATGCGATCGCCTCGCTACCACCCACGTCGTCGCGCTGTCGCCCCACTGCCGTCTGCAGTCGAAACGGAGCTCACCGCGATCGAATGGGCGAGAGAGAGGGAGAAGGACGCTCGTAAGAGGAAGAAGAGGAAGGAGAAGAAGAAGGAAAAAAAAAAGAAAAAGAAATGGGTTTAGCCCTTAACCCGGTCCGCCTAAACCCTTCCCTAACCTTTCATCTTCCCCTATAAAACCCCTTAGAAGCTCAAGGGGTGGGACAATGCGATCCAGTGCATGCATGCAATCAGACGCACCTCCAACAAGTAAGGATGGGCAAGGAGATTTGTGTGTGCAGTTGGCTTGTGAATCGGCTTACACATGCCGAGGGTATGTCACCCGTACTCCCCTCACGTGGCATTTAGCCGTGTCACACAAATCCACTACCACTACCCATAAGGCGTTATAATGACGGCAAACACACTTGCATCCCAGGTCTGCCCGTGTATGTCGACCTACGACGGCCACACATACGCCATGATGCCGCATCTCCCTCCGTCACGAGGCCGTGTCCGACTGCTCGATCCGAGCCGCACCCGGCGCTCGCCCAGTTACCGACCAGTACCTCCTCCGGTCATCTAGTTTAGCACTCCCTCGGTGAATCGGGCACAGCCCTCGCCTTGAGGAGAGCCTCTGTACGACACGCGGATATCCACCTTATCACGCATTGACCCGGGGACCGACTCACACGTCGGGATTGTCCCGCGACTTGCGCCAGTTGTAATTTGGCCACCATGGCCCACCTGTAAAGCCTACACAGCTTTCATATAATATATTACCACCTGAGTACATGTCTCCGCATCTACATTTGAGTCCCGGCCTTCCCTCACACCACTCGGTGTGTGTGTCCAGTACCCTCGACCCCAGCAAACACCTCCCAGTCGAAAGAGAGCCCACATCTGCGGAATGCTCCCGGCCCTCTACCCATGGCTTCATATACATACAGACTACTCTTCAGCATGGAACGAAGGTGTTCAGATTCAATCTGATGTAAATAAACATTGAATGCTTATGGTTGGTGGGGAAAGACGTCCAGCACACGATTCCCCACAATTGCCTACGCACTCGCACTTGTGGAACCTCCCTTCTCTCCACGTGTCGCCTGTTTCCCGAGCCCGCATGCCACGTCCTCGTGACGCTCCCCAATCAAACCTTCGTTCCATAGGTGATTGTCAAGAAATCGACTGGCACGCCTGCATCCCTGTCTCGTTTCCCCAAATTCTAGAAACCTCTCTTGCCATTCGGGCCCCCCTGGGCTCTCCGTAAAAGGCGAGTGCCCGGTACCGCCCTGAGAGGGATACAGCTACGGGAGGGGATGCCCGAGATACATCAAACCGCTGTGTCTCCCCCCATTGCCTTATCCTGTCTCTCAGTCCGGTCACCGAATACTCCGCATCTGGGTCACCGATAGTCCACATCCCCAACGGATCCGCCCCCAGATGACGACATGCGATCTCCTAGGCGACCGCATCCTGAGGACGTAGCCACCACGGCGATCGCGTTAAATTTTTTTAAATGTTCTTCTGATGACGCGGTCGCCAGGGCAACTGTGTTCTCCCCAGGTTACTGATTTTTTTAATAAGAAATGGCATCTTTGTGGGTTGATGTTAATTAAATGGCAACCACATGGGCTGACGTTAATTCGAAAAGACCCCAAAAAATTAGAGACAAATCTCAAAAAAATCTGAAAAAATAAGAAAAAAACAGTAGGGCTCGCATCGTAGGAGTAATCCAGTCTGGATGTCGATCTCTCCATATAGGTGGTCACTTCGACGGTTGATGGTGTGACTGGGCTGGACGCCACGTGCCGATGGCAGAAAGAGGCCAGGGAAGTTTGGTGTAATGATGCTCCTGGCTTTGTTGCCTATGTCTGGGGCCCTCTCTCTTGCAGTGGGCTTTGTTGATTCTCTGAGAAGGCGCGGTTTATGGGAAGACAGGACTGTCGAGCCCATTGTGCCTTGTAGGGTGACTGGCGAGTAGTGGGGGGCTAGTCGGGACTCCCCTTTTATCATCTGAGGTTGCACTGGCGGGAGCCACATCTTGCCCCAGGAGGTGGACTCGTAGACTGAGACTTGTGTTTTATCAGGTTTTCCAACTTGTCTAAGTCAAGGAGTGCTATGAGTATTCTTCACTCCTTGGCCAATTCCCCTGTGAGTCTGGCTATAGCCGACGATGCTACGTAGGGGGTTTGAGGCTCCCAAGTTTTGGGAACTGGAGGGCCACCTATCCCTCGGCTTCTGGGATTGTTGGTTGGCGATGAGATGGCCGCCGCTCTGACCGAGGCTTTGTGATGACACCAGTGGTTGGTCGCTAGTGGCCTGCCACTACTGTGGTGGTTGATTTTTCTTGTGGGATGGCAGCATCATTTGTTGACCGCCTATAGGGGTGCATTGGCTAAGTTGGGCATTGACCGCCCTATGGGGCAGGCTGGATACACCTCTGAGGCGTTGTAGCTGGAGTTGTGTCATGGACTTGCCTTGACGAGGCGTACTAGTCCGTCATTGATGAAGACCTACCACACCTAGATATGCTGGCCTAGTGTTGCTGAAGATCAGCCTTGGTGAGGCACGTTGACCGGGTGTTACTGAGGGCCTGCCTCAGGGAAGCATGTCATCTTGGGGTTGCTGGAGACCCACCTCGGCGAGGCATCTTGGTCTAAGGTTACCAAAGACCTGCCTCAGTGAGGCATCTTGGCCTGAAGTTGCTGGAGGCCTGCCTCGGCAAGACGTCTTGGCCTGGAGATGTTGGATTTTCCCCTAGAGGGGCACATTATCTTGAGATTATATTCAGCCAGTCCTTACGGTGTATGGATGAATGTTGATACTGTCGACTGACCGTCATGGTGGAATAGTCGAAGTCGAGGTTGCCCTGAAGAGTACAATGACCACGAATGATGTTAGACACATAATCATCATAGCGTGGTGGATGGTACCTGTTTGTGTGTTGGTAGATCGCCGAGGTATATTGACTGAAAATTCTACTCGGTTGATCACTGAGGTATATATTGCCTAGAGCCACGATCGGCTGGTCACTGAGGTTTGTTGACTGGGAGCCCCGATTGGCTGGTCATTGAGGTGCCACTGAAGGGATTGTTGCTGGCCGACCATTGAGGTGTAATGATTGGAAAGTGTGATAGACCGACCCTCGGGGGTGCATTGGTCTAGGGCTGCTATGGACGGGCCTTCGAGGCATGTTCGTTTGTAAGGCATCTTGACTGGTTCATGTGGTTGTTGTTGTAGATCCACCTACAAGGCGAAGTGGCCTATTGTTGGCAACTGGATGTTAAAGGCTGGGAGCTAGGTAGTAAGACTGGAGACCTGCCTGGCTAAGGCATGTTGGTCTATTGCTGGAAACTGGAGGTTAGAGGCTGGAGACTGGAAGGCAAATATTTAATACTGGGATTAGAGATTGTGACTCAGATACTAGAAACTAAGTACTGGGGCTAGAAACTGGGAATTGGAGGCTAGAAGCTAGATATTAGTACTGAAGACTGGGATTTGGAGGCTAGATACTGGGACTGGAGACTGGGTGCTGGGGCTGGGAATTGGGAGCTAGAGACTGGAAACTGGATACTAGATTTAGAGGTTAGGATTTGGATAGTAGATACCAGGACTAGTGACTGGGCATCAAAATTGGAGACTGGGAACTTGGAGGCTAGAAACTAGATACTGGGACCAGAGATTGGGAACTGGATACTAGATACTGGGACTGGCGACTGGGTATTGGGACGGATAGGTGGAAACTAGAGGCTGGGAGCTGAATGTTGGGATGGGAGATTGGACACTGGGATTGGAAACTGGAGATTAGGAGCTGGATATTGGGGCTCGACATTAGGACTAGAGACTGGGATCTGGCTACTGGGTACTGGTACTGAAGGCTGCGACTAGGAACTAGATACTGGCAGTGGAGACTTGAAACTGGGACTAGGGATTGGAAACTGGAAACTAGACATTGGGTGCTGGGATGGTAAACTAGGATTTGGGTATTGGGAGCTGGGATTGGGGCCTACCCCCATGAGGTGTGCTAGCCCCATCACTAGACACTGGAACCGGAGATGGGGAATCGAAAGTGGGATGCTGAGAATTGGGGGCTGGAATTAGATACTTGGACTAGAGGCCGGGATTGAATACTAGAGGCCTACCTAAGTGAGGCATTCTGGCTTGTTACTGGAAGCTGGGCTAGAAGCTGGAGATTAAGGACTAGATGTTGGAAACTGGACATTGGGGTCTGGGGACCGGAGATTGGGATTGGAACAGGATACTGAGACCGGATGCTGGCGGCTGGGGCTGGAACCGAATAATGGAACTGGCTATTGAAGCCTGGGACTGGAGCTGAATAGCAAAGACTGGACACTGGGACTGGATACTGAAGCTGGCACTAGATACTGGCGACTGGGTACTGGAACTGGGTCTTGGGGACTAGGTACTGGAGCTGGAGCTGAGGTTGGATGTTGGGGACTGAGTACTGGAACTGGCTCTTGGAGGCTGGATACTAGATGCTAGATACAGGATTGAGATGTTAGAATATGGGTATCGGATTGGACCCTGGAGCTGGATGCTGAAGCTAGACAATGAAAATAGGTGCTAGAAGCTCGGTATGCGAATTGAATACTGGGAGTTAAATGTTGGGACTGAGTACTGGGAACCGAGTATCGAAACTGGATACAAGAAGTCGGATACTCAAAATTGGAAGCTGGAGGTCAGATACTGGAGATTGGCAGCTAAAAGTAAGATACTACGACTAGGGGTTGGAAACTAGACGCTGGAAAGCCGAGGTTGACAGCTGGATACTGGAAGCTGGAAGGTAGAGAGTATAAGTTAGAAGTTGGAAACTGGAATCTAGATAGTGGAGACTAGAAGATGAAAATGGGATATTGGGATTAGAGACTGGAAGCTGGATACTTAATCTAGACACTTAAAATTAGATATTGGAGGCCCACCCGTGTGAGGCGTGCTGGCCCATTGCTGGGAACTAGAGCTGGATGTTGGAGATTGGATGCTGGGAACTAGATACCGACAGTTGGATACGAGAACTAGATGTTGGAATCTGGACATTGGAACTAGAGACTGGAACCAAAACTTGGATACTGGAAGCTGGATATTGGATGTTGGACACTTGAGGACTACCTAAATGAGGCGTGTTGACTTGAATGGTTGGAGACTGGAAGCTGGAGGACAACCCATAGGGTGGTGTTGACCTGGAGGACTGGAGATTGGAAGTTGGAGGCTGACTCACGAGAGTGCATTGGCCTATGTCACTGGAGGGTGAAGGCTAGAGGCCGGCCCGTAAGGGTGTGTCGGCTCGTGTTGTCTGAAGTTGGAGGCCAACCCGTGAGGGTGTGTTGGCCTATGTTACTTGAAACTAGAAGCTAGAGACCGACCTGTGAGGGTATGTCGGCCTATGTGGCTTGAAACTGGAAGCTGGAGGCCTACCTGCAAAGGTATGTCGGCCTATGTTGCTAGAGACTGGAAGCTGAAGGCCGACCCGTAAGGGTGTGTTGGCCTATGTAGCTAGAGTCTAGAAGTTGGAGGCCGACCCGTAAGGGTATGCCGACCTATGTTGTTGGAGTCTGGAAGTTGGAGGCCGACCCATAAGGGTGTGTTGGCCTGTGTTGCTGGAGTTGCTGGAAGGTGGAGGCCGACCCATAAGGGTGTGTTGGCCTATGCGGTTGGGGCCACTGGAGGCGTGGGTTGTAGGGTCGCTCTCTCAACTCACTCCGCGGTGGTCGCTCAATTCGATGGAATTTTAGACCGGGCGCTCACCTCACCGTCCGATGGCACTAAAGCAATACTAAACAAGCAAAATAAAAACTAGCAAGGAGGGCAACCAGATGCTCACCTGATCGGTGTGAAGACACCAATCCCGGCCGAAGACGAGGGCGAGCGGGGAGGCGTGGGTACGCACCCGCATGCCGTGTTGGTGTCGCTTTGACCTAAAATTTAAAATGTTACACCACTACACCTCGCACAGGAGGGGGTGCTCGAGGTGGGGGTTAAGTGATTTACAGTCAAAACTACCTCCACGCAGGGAGGGGCCTTTAGCCGGCCAAGCGAGGGGAGGGGAATAACCGAAGAGGCCGATTCTGTCCCAGTGTGACCAGCAAAGGTAGAAACTAGAAGTAGGACTACTGTGGGCATCACCCGGTGCTACTGGAAGGCGGGACCGATGGTGAGTCACCTAGGGACAAGGTAGAAGTTGGCCGAAGGAGCTGGTGGTCGTCTGGTGGCCGAGCCGAGGTGCTGCACCTTCGTCTTCTCAACCTGTTCGGTTCTGCCCTGTCTAGGACTGCAGGACAAAGTGTCGGTGTCAGGACAGCCACAAGCTCTTCCGGAGGTTGCCGGAGGCGAGACTAGCACTGGATCGTCTGGGGCTGACCAGGGAACGGACCTTAGAAGGTCGGCACCGCTCAGTGGTCAACGGGGGTCGTAGCAGCTCAGAGTTCAGGCCTGGTCCAAACTGCCCCTATCTGGAATAGAGTCTTGGATGGCTACTTCAGAAGCTGCTACGGATGCTCCTGGACTCTGATCGAGGTGCGGTTGGTGTTGACGCGACCGTGGTCGATTCAGCTTCGATGCAGAGCAAACGGTACCACGAACAGAGGTCAGAGGAGAAATCTCTGATCAGAAGAGTGAGGGCCTGTCCAACTTGGGCCTGGCTGGACAAGTCCACGCACTTTGACGCCGTCGGCTAGAACAGGGTGCTCCGGAGGGTGATTGACCTCCTTCTTCCTGGAGGCGATGGGGGACTTGTAGAAGTACGTCTCAGCCAAGTTTTGCTCTAGGAATCACAAGGGGGAGGCCGGGGGAGCTTCTGCACTGAGCCTCTGGTTGTCTGCCAGGGAGAAACTGTGCAGGTCATCGAGAATCACTTCTGCGGATAGCCCTGAGATCAGAAGAAGGCGGGACTACTCTCGTTGTGAATCTGACAGGAAGATGAATCCGTCGATATATGGTACGCCCCCTGAAGACTCACGATGATGATGCTGCAGCCTCTGCAAACTGCTGGTACACTGTTGCCTAAGAACTGGGATCAGCTTGTGGATGAAGATGGGTGTGGTGGTGGGGATAGGCAACAAGGAGGATGCATGGGAGGTGGGGTGTGTGACTAGGGGAGGGTGTGGAGGCTGGGAGGGGTGTGAGAGAGGTCTCCTAGTGGTGGAGGAGGGAGGGAGATTCAAATCTTGCCTAGGGAGGAGTCACTTCAGCCTAGGGGAGGTGGAGAGATGCTTAGGGAAGGGGAAGGGGTAGTTGAATGGAAATTTCAAGCATTGGTGGGCAGTAGAGGGTACCGCTTGCAGACTATTTATCCATGGACATCCCAGAATGGCTTTGAACATGGGATCTATATCCAGGACATAAAATTCTACGTCCATTTTTAACGGCCCTAGCTCGGCCTTTACAGTCACGACCCTGTGACAAGCTCGCTTAGAGTTATCGTATGTGGCGATTGTAGTTGGTGTTGGCTTGATCATGTCTTCTGAAATATTACAGGCACACAATGTACTGAGTGGACACACATTGATAGAAGCTCCTGTGTCCACTAGGGGTGATTCTACCGCTACCTTGTTCAAGGAAATAGTGATACAAAGCGGCATCTGGTGAGCCTCATGGGGTGCTAACTCTGACTTAGAGAATGAAATAGCAGGACCCCTGGTAATCGTAGCCAATACTGATGGTAAGCTATCCACCGCCACGTCCTCGCTTACCATGACTTTCTGCAGAAATGCCCTGAGGGCATCTTGATGAAGCGTGGACCTTCTAATTAACTCCAGGACTAATATCTTGGTTGGCATTCTGTCTAGGTGCTGCAACAGATCATACTTTGAACCTGACGCAGGGTTGACTTCTCCAGGCTCAACTGGATTGGAAGGAACTAGAGGAATGGGTGCAAGTGCACCGGTGGAGGGATAACTCCTTTAGAAAAGGCGCCCGCTCCTGAGGGCTAAATTCTGAGCCAGCACGGCGACTGATGGACTCCCGACTAGCCTGGTAAGGTAGGTGGATGGGATAGAAGTGGGGGGGCTTGAGATGGGAGAAATGATAGGAGTGGCAGGCCTAACGGGCGATGGCGAAGGAGTGAATGGAGGGGGTTGAGGCGGAGCGTTGTTGACGGGTGAGTAGTAAAGTGGAGGGGTAGTGATGAAAGGTGATGGTGTGGGATTTGGCAGACTGGTAGGCAGTGTGGTGGAGGGGATGGCGGGCGAAGTGGTGGTCTGAATGGTGGTAGGGCGAAGGACAGAAGGAACAGAGGGGACAGGGGTGTGGTTGAAGGCTAGCAGGTGTGCGGGAGCCTCATCATCAAATAACCACCCAGCGTTAGGGGCTGGGCAGTGGACTATGTTGACTTGGGCTGATGCCGGCGACTGTTGCGGCTATTGAGGAGCAGGGGCATGCTCAAGCATGGGATTCTAATGAATCCCGAGGTCTTGCTGCTACTGTTGTTGTTGTGGAGGGGGGTGTTGTTGCCGTTGCTGGAACTGCTGTTGTTGTGCCGCCTGCTGCGGCTTGGCTTGTCTCCGTCTTTCTTTGATGTCCTTGATTAGCCTATGCATCTGGGCCCAATCAATCCTGTTGCCCTCATGCAGATCGTACACCAAGTCTCTGAACTGATAACACCTCTCGATAGTGTGCCCGGGCTGCCGATGGTATACACAGTATGATGGGGACCTCAGGTGACTTACCCCTCTAGAGGTTCCAGCAGTGATCCGCATTGGCATAATTTTATTTTCAGTTCAATACCCGTAATTTTATTTTTATTTGAGTCCTGTAAAGCCTTATTGGGCCAGTCATATAAGGCCCAAAGGGCCATTATGGAGTCGCGGTGTAATTCCAATTATTTATACGCTCACTCAACAATCCTTACTAACCCTTCAGGGGCCTCATCAGCCCTTTGGGTGGCATCCCCAGTTCTTGGTGATGGTGATTCGATACTTGTATCGGGTTGCCGGTACCCTAAACTCTAGGTCGTTACAGATGGTATCAGAGCATGTGTTGGGGGAAACGTGTAAAGAATTGAAATTATATGTGCTTGTCTAGAACAAGTCTAGTCGTGTCGTCTGTTGCTGGCTTAGGATATTTTTCATGATTATTAATGTGTTCTTCCATTGTCGTATGTTTTAGATACCGCCCCGTAAGAGAAGAGCTCCTGTTCCTCTGGAAGAGAGTGGCAGCATTCCGCCTCCTGTTGTGCCTGCTCCTCTGGTTGTGCCAGTCCCTGCTCCTGCCGTGCCAGCTCCTCATGATGACTTACCCGGTGGCCGTGGTAAAGCACTCAAGGAATTTCTACTGTTCAACCCACCGACATATGAAGGTCAGTCAGATTCGGATGCTGCCAGGATTTGGATCGAGGTGACTGAGTGTGTATTTCGATCGATGGAATGCGCGAAGGACGAGAAGGTTATGCTCGCTACTTTTCAACTTCAGGGTGCAGCATTGATGTGGTGGAGTTCAGAGTGAGAAGTCACCTTCCGTTCCCGACCACTTCGTCAGATCACCTGGACAGAGTTCGTGAGTGCCTTCGAGCGTACCTACAGTCCTGCCTATCTTCGCATGAATAAGATGCATCAATTTCTAGATCTGGTGCAGGGTGAGATGATAGTGTTGCAGTATCGGAACAAGTTCATCAAGTTGGGTCGGTATGCGCCGCATATTATCGCTGATGAAGCCTTGAAGACCGAGCAATTGCTCTGAGATTTGTGGGCCGAGTTGAGAGTGCCACTTCTTGCTACTCATGTCACTGTCATGGATGATGCTTATCAGGAAACCGTTGGGATCGAGCTCGATTTGGCAAGGTCTGTAGGGTTTTCTCAGTCCAGTGTTGCTCAACCGGTTGTGTCATATCAGCAGTCTTATCAGCCGTCAGCACCTGGTGTTCCATCTGTCGTGGCTACTTCTGGTGGTCCATCGAGGTGGATGTTTCCTAAATCCAAGAAGCATTTTCATCGTCAAGCATCTTTAGGTTTTGTGCCGCAGTAGTCTGTATCTTCCGAGTCGGTGCAGCATCTATTCCTTCGTTTCAGCAGCGCCGAGATTTTCAAGTGAGTCAGCTGAGACCATGTCCGAGGTGTGGTGGCAGCCATCCTGGTGTCCCATGTTCTTTGCCGGTGGTTTGCTATCGCTATGATCAGTCGGGTCATGTTGTCCGAGATTGCCCGATGAAGTCAGTTCCGGCATAGTTCTCGTAGGTCACCCAGCCGCAGCAGTCACAGTTTCACCTTCCTGCACCACCTCAGCCTCAGCCGTCGTTTCTGCAAGTTCCTGCCACTTCCCAGCAATCTTTTGTATCTTCTAGCTGGAAACCGAGGAGCTGGATCACACATATCACTCGTGCAGAAGCCATTGCATCCAATCTTGTAGAAGGTACGGTTTTGATTTTTGGTCATCCTGGCGTGTTTTCTTCGCCAAGATGATGTTGAGAGGTCGAGCTCAGACCTATTGGACAAACCTTGAGGACCATCTTGCACAGAGGTTTGGGGACCCTATTGACTTATGGGAGGAGATGAAGGCAAGGTTTCGTGAGAAGTACGTCCCTGTGACGCATTGACACTGATTGATTGATAGGTGGCAGAGCATCACTCAGGGCTCTAGATCCGTTTGAGTATATTGATGAGTTTGATGAGCTCCTGTTGAGGTGTGGAGCTCGCGAGGAGGGCGCGTTGATCCTTACCCTATTGGGCCTATTCCAGAGAGGACTTCGTCGGGTTTACCAATAGGAGCTGTTCCGTCTGCACGTTATGACCATTGACCATGCCTATCGGGTTGTGTGTGAGATGGAGCAGTTCGAGATGGATAGGGACTCGCCTCCTCGGGCGAGACCTACATGTCATCATCTCCTTGACCAATGTGTCGCCCTCGGGTCATCCCAGAGGAGTCCTGCCTTCAGACCCCCTGCAGCCCCATGTCAGGACCCACACCCTTGCCCTCGTCCTTTTCCCTAGAGGGATGTTGTGCCCGCCCTACTTGCTCTCCATACTCGCGCCCAGCCCAGTGACCCACCTGTCTGGCGAGATGAGAAGGGGAAGGTCCCCATGGTTGGAGATGTGCCCTAGGACGGCGGTTCTCGTACCTACTGTCATCAATGTCAGGGGCTAGGCCATTATGCTAGTTCTTATCCCATTAGAGCCCTAGCCATTGAGAGCATTGGCCCGATGGATCCTCCACCTGCCCTTGAGGATGTGAGTTATGAGACTGGAGCTGACATGGCCGATGAGTTTCAGTTGGAGGATGATATAGTCAGCTGTACCCAAGATATTAGCATCGAGGATGTGCTAGGTGATGACAGGCCAGGGGTAATTCGTTGCATTCTGACCCAGCTTTAGCGATGATTGGTGTCACACTGTGATTTTCCAAACTTACTACCGTCTCAGTGGTAATGTTTGTAGGGTCATTATTGATAGCGGGAGTTGCATTAATGTAATCTCCACCTGTACAGTCACGCGCCTGGGTTTGACCCCTATGGATCACCCCCGGCCCTACTATGTGTCTTGGGTGGATACGACTTCCATTCCTATTCAGAAAGATGCCTCATACCGATACATCTCCATTCATATGAGGCCCATATTTGGTCCGATGTCTTGCCTATGAAGGTCGGTAGTATTATCTTGGGCAGGCCTTGAATCTATGATGTGGATGCGATCCTCTATGATCGATTCAACACGTGTCTTCGAGCATGGTGGCCAACGTATCACCATTCAGCTCTCCGACCACGAGCTTCTTCTTTGCAGGAGTGTACCCCACCTAGTGCCCCCGCTGTTACTGTCTCCTCTCAGCCACGCACTATCGTTGCACACAGTGTTATGCAGCAGGGCACTACTTCCATCAGGGCACTACTTCCATCCCCAGAGTTCCCCAGTCTAGTAGCACAGCTACACTAGGTGTCTATAGTGGTGTCACGTATGGTCCGTCAGCATGATTTCATCATGGTGGTGGTCAATAGATTCTCCAAAATGGTTCTAATTAACAGTTTAAATATTTAACAATTATACCAGAGTCCGGTCCAAAGGATAGACAAGTAGTACAGTCAACAGAAAAGAAAGACGTACACTGAGGTCAGGGAAAGCCTGACGCAGGTACCGCTGGTAGCTATGGACACGCCACACTAGGAATCGCAGAAGCAGAAGATGCCACCCTCCTGAAAAGTAGGGGTGAGCCTCATGTCACTGGCTCAGTAGGGGTCACGTGAATCCCCACTGAAAAATAATGCAATAACACACTAAAATAGCAGGTAGTAGTAAAGCAGGAAAACTAAACTACAAAGCTGTAAAGAAGAGGAAGCAGGAGTAGGGAACAGGTAAGGGAAGAGGGAAGAAGTCATACTTACAAAACACGGCTACCGAGGGGACCTCGGCCCCTAAGCTACTCCAAGCAATGATAGAAGGCTAACCCTGAACTCGAAAGGTTAGGAGTTACCGATCTGTTGACAAGCACAAGGCGTAAGACAAAGGCCAACGACACCAAACAATAAGCCTAGAAGAAGACCTAGACAGACAGGGCAGACTCTATGGCTCACACGACTAGATTACAGTGCAAGCTTTCCTAGACACAACCACACACGACTGGAACGTCGTGCACAGAACAGGACGCTGGCCTCAGGCAAGGCCAAGAGAGGGCTAACCCAGAAAGGTCACGATGCGTGCGAAACGCGAGAGTCACAAGTCATGTGATGGAAGCACCTCGTCACTAGAAGAACAGCCAGCTGCGTCCATTGACGTCTTATACTGCGCCTTAAGTACCTCTCTACGGATGCCCAGAACAACGGAGACCGAGGTACACGCTGAACCAGAACAGGAACTACAGTAATGAGTGACTAGTCAAGGTCACGCCCATTGGCGCAAGTCCTAATGCCCCTGACCACATGTGCACACACTAGCTCGTTGCCTAGAGCTAGGCCTCTAGCTAGTATTCCCCTTCATAGGACGCTGCGGTTGGACCGGGGCCCACGAAACTAGCTTAAAAATCGTATCTTGAGAACTGCCACGCCACCACTCCCAGGTGGGCCGACACGTTGAAATGTATCGTCAGACTATGACTAGTGGAGGCTCACTAGACACATACTCCAGAACACGAGTGCTGGAGTACAGACAGGCTAAACACGCACTGTCACACGTACTACAAAGCACCAAGGTAGTACATCAACCACCGATGGACTCAGGACAAGGCGACTAGACCTGAAACTATAACGATCCCTGAGTCTCACAACTCGAAGTCAAGATCGTCGCACAAAGCGGAACGAGCCGCCAATTGGTCTAATCCTAAGCCAGAGGAAACGACACAACCGCAGGAAACAACTCACGGAGACCTGAGGGAACACCAAGAACCCCCAGCACATCTAGACATACAAACTGAGGTAAGACAATACCTCGAGGCATCCAGAACCACTGTCTCTGGCTAGACAGAACTGCCAAGACACGCACAAGGTCACCTGTCAACCACTGGGTCACACCGGGTTGACCAGAACCCGACAATGACACACAGACACGACACCATACACAAGCACTCCTGGCCATCTCATTATGGTCATGAGTGTTACCCGTGCCCTCGGCATCGGGTCGGCCACTAGGATAGGACTCGTCATACCCCTTTGGGAGACCCTCTGGCTTTGCTGGCCCTCTACCAGAAAGGTACCAGCCCTCACATCCTACACTCGGCATCGTCGAGTTACCCACGGGATTGGGGTGAGTGTCGGGTGAGTTGGCCACCGATATCGGCCCGTTCGGTTTGCGATCGTGCTTGCTTGCTTAGGTCCGAGATTGTGTCACATCAAGTATCTCCCACTAGAAGCACAGTCGGACGCGTCCCCTGACGACTTACACCGCACCGCAGTGTCTCCCTACTCGCCCCAGGCGGAAACTGAGACACACATGCATAAGTAACACTGACAAGGGTCTAGTCAGGGTCATGCTCGTCAGCACACGCCCAAAGTCCCCGACCACATGTGCACACACTGACTGACTGCGCTACGTCAGGCCCTCTAGCTGGTTCTTCCTCCCAGCCCAGACTCGAGCTGCCATAGTAGGAGGCCCACGGCAACCAGCCTAAAGCCGTCTCTCTCGGGTAGCCTTGCCACCACTCCCTAGTGGGATCACACGCGTGTCTGAAAGCTATGACTAGTGGCGGGTAACTGAAGGAATAGACTCTCTAACCAATGGAAACAATGCCTGAACCGAACAAAGTACAAGGACCGCTCCTCGTACCAACATCGACTCACGGTGACACAAGCTGAGAACACACCACCTCTCGAGACCCCACGGCACCCCCACACATGGCCCCCACACGATGCCTAGCATCAATCGGACCATAGGTCAGCACGTGGATCAAGGTCCACTCACCCAAAATTTGAATCAGCATGAACCGAACTCTGGTCGGACAGAACCCAGGTGGCAGTCCACTCTAGACCGTCCCAGGGCAAAAATGGTCAAATGCTAGACCGCATGATGAAGAGGGGTGGTCACCCACAAGCCACCACTCAAAGGAGAGGAACGGTCTCCTTCAGACCGTTTGAAACATCAATGGTCCCCTCTGGGCTGCCTCAGGCGTAAAACGTCCCCTTGGGGGCGCCACGCCACAAAATTGCACAAAAAGGTGAAACGGTCACCTTGTGACTATTGGGGACTGAAACGGTCTCCCTTGAGGTCGTCAAACATGGTTAAACGATCACCTCATGACTGCCAATCCCAAAAAATGTTCAACGGTCAGAAACGCCCCAGGAGTCATGCTGGCTTCGCGAGGGAAACGGTCGGTCGCTTGGCCGCCGCAGAGGGTAACGACCAGTCGTTCAACTGCATACCCTGCCGACACTCCCTGGTCGGCTAGCAGTCACCATGTGGGCCGCTAAACCTAAAAATAGTCCCTGTTTGGATCATTTTCGCTCCAAAAAATTGAGAACGACGGGAATGGCCCAAAAATGCCATTCCACGCCCCATTCACCGCTAGGTGAAGGGGAAACTCTTGCCCATGCCCCAGATCATCATTTGATGCCATCAAATCACAAATAACACGTTAAAATGCTAGATCCGACGCTCAATCCCCAACGCATGGATTTTCCTTTCTGGCATAAAATAACCCTCTCTCGACCTCCCTTCAGCCTATACCAAGGCAGATGTGGCAATCAGCAAAGATGACAATACAATCTGATCAGTACAAAGAAGCTTAAATGTTGAAAAAAAGCCCTAAATGGGCCTGAAAGACTTGGCGTTGAATACCCTGCTAAGAGGCCCATCTAGTTTGCTGAGGCGCGCCGCGAAGTGTCCTCTGCTATATGGCGCGTCGAGATTACCAATCCGAGAGGGGGAAGGCTGGGCTTATAAAAACCCCTTTCATCCACTTATAAAGGGACAACAGGGAAATTAGCCAAAAAAAAAAAGAGAGAAGAAAAAACGGGGAGAAGAGAGAATACACAACAAAAGAGAGGGAGAGAGCAACATAGAGAAAATTAGTATGCAAAGAAGAAAGAAGAGTGAGCAAAGAAGAAGGCACCGGTGGGTGTATGGGGAGGGAGAGGAGTCAATGCACCGCCCTCCCCCATCCTCTTTTATCCGCGTTCGTGCTTCTCTTTATCTCTTTAGATGTAACTTTTCTTTTTCTTCCTATCCGCGGGATGATTTCCTCTAGTTAATCGAGCGTTTGCAGTTCTCCTTGTATGATGTTCAGTTTACCTCTCTGTAAGCGATGAGATATACACAGTGGTGTTGCTTGAGTGAATAAAAGAATTCTGGGATTCCTGTCCCTTTTCCCTCCAAGCAATTGTTGTTGTTGATTCCTCTTTCATTTTATTCGATTGATGTACGAACGGGCTAGAGCTTCTGTTGCTCAATTAGACCGCTGCTAAACGCATTTTTCGCTCATGCTCCTAACTAGACATTATTGCAGAACCCCAACCCTCATCCGTGGGTTATTGGGTTCTGCAACTCTTCTGGCAAAAGCGAACACCCTATGTTCATCGGCATGGATTTCAAGCCTCCTTCTAGGCCTCCTAGTCTGCTCTGAGGGTTCGAGACAGCCTATCTCATGACCCCTCATCGCAGTCGGCCTCAAACAAACCAGCAGACCATTGTAGGGGCCTTAAACGCATAAGGAGCCCGATTCCCATCCCATTTCTACAAAACCATGCCCACTCGAGGTCAACCCACTAAAAACCCCCTAAAGCAACCTCCTTAGCCTCTCAATTTCCCCCTGGTTGAATCCAAAACCATCAGAAACTTTAGAACAGAGTGCCGGAAGACCCTGCTTCGAAACCTCCTCGATGCCAAAGCCTCTCGGCGTGCCCCTCAGCCCTCAGCGTGGGGGTTACCGCGCCGAGAAGCCTGCCACCCATGCCGAGACCCCTATTCCCGCCACAACTCCAGGCTGAAAACCCCCATCTGCCACTATGCCGGGAGCCATTTTCTCCCAAGCCCCGCGCCAGTTCTTCTGTGCCGAGATGATGGCACCGAGAACCCGACGCTAGAAGCTACCACTCTTATATTTCAATCTACCCTAGACTTGCTTTCACCTCACCTTCGAAGGGGAATGACCAGTGATCATCATGCAAGCCCTAGGAGGCAAATTAACAGGGAATGGTCTCCCCTACATTACATCATCCCGAGTTGGATTCACTTATGACCCTGCAAACCTAAGGAGCTCTGCCACTGCATAAGCTCTAACGGTTTCTGAGGGGGAATCCAGATCTCTGGGTCATTACATTTGGTATCAGAGCGGAGTTGAGGAATTGTATAAGGAATTGAAATTACATAAGTGAGTCCATAACAAGTCCATTTGAGTTGTCCATTGCTGGCTTAGGATGTGTTCCGCATTGTTGATGGATTTCTTGTTATTGTGCGAGTTTTCTAGCTTCAATATGCCGCCTCGTAGGAGAGGCCGTGGTCGAGGACGAGGTCCTGCTCCTCAGGAAGAAAGTAGTGCCTCATCTCCTCTGGTAATTATTTCGGATCAAGCTCAAGCCATTCCCATTCCTACTCCAGCTCCTGCTATTCCTGCGCAAGAAGATGTGCCTGGTGGCCGTGGTCGTGCATTGAAGGAATTTCTACTATTCCATCTGCCGACTTACAAAGGTCAAGCTGATCCAGATGCAGCCAAGGTTTGGCTAGATGCAACTAAGTGTGTATTCCAATCCATGGAATGTGCTAAAGATGAGAAGGTGATGCATGGAACTTTTCAGCTTCAGGGCGCAGCACTTACCTGGTGGACTACAGAATGGGAAGTCGCCTTCCATTCCCGTCCGCTCTGACAAATCACCTAGACAGAATTTGTCGCCACTTTTGAGCGTACTTTTAGTCCTGCATATCTTCGCAAGAACAAGAAGCATCAATTTATGGAGCTCGTGTAAGGTGAAATGTCAGTGCTGGAATATCGCAATCGGTTCATGGAATTGGGTCGTTATGCGTCCCATGTTTTAGCAAATGAAGCCTTCAAGGCTGAGCATTTCTTGCGTGGTTTGAGGCCCGATTTAAGGCAATATTTAATTACAACCCGAGTGTCTATGATGAATGATGCTTATCAGGCAGCAGTAGCACTTGAGCTAGATATGGCTAGATCTCATAGTTTTTCTTAAGCGGCGTCGGTTCAGCCGACTATTCCACTTTAGTCGAGTTATCAGCCTTCTGTGTTGGGAGTTCCTCTTGTCATTCCTACTGCGAGTGGTACTTCTTCCTTCAAGCCTAAGTTCAAGAAGTTTAAGAAGTAGAAGAAGAGGTTTGAGTGACAGGTATCTTCGGGCACTATATAGCAGTCTACTCCACCTTCTCAATAGCAATAGAGACAAGTGATGGGACCTCTGAAGCTGTGTACGAGATGTGGGGGTAGTCATCCTGGCAAGCCTTATTCCTTGCCAGTGGTTTGTTACCGTTGTGACCAGCCAGGTCACGTGGTTCGACATTGTCCTTTATGGCCAAAGCTGGTGCAATTTTTGCAAGCTTCTCAGCCGCAGTAGTCTCAGTCTCAGTTCAGACCTCCTCTCCCCCCACCTCCATCTCAGCAGTTTTTCCCGCAAGCTTCAATAACGTCTTCCTTCCAATCTTCTGCAGCAGCAAGTCGGAAGCAGAAGGGCAAGGTTTCTCATATTACGTGAGCAAAGGCCATGTCATCCAACCTCGTCGAAGGTATGATTATGATTTTTGGTCATGCAGCTCGTGTCTTGCTTAATTCTAGTGCTTCTCACTCCTTTATTTCTAAGGATTTTCTTGCATGCATTGAGGAGCCCACTTCTGAGGTCACTTGTGATTTAAGGATTCGAGGATCGGAACTGGGATGTTACAGAGTGGTATCAGAGCACGAGAGACAAACCTTGGTTACAACCATTCCAAATGTCCAAATAGTAAAAGAAGAGATCAGCTAGAGTGACATGGGGTAGAGTATAATTAGAATCCATTTAGAACAAACCCTTACTTAATAATTACTTATTTCTCAGAGCTATGCCACCGAGAAGGCAAAGAGATCTTCCCCACGCTGATGAGAGGGGATCGGGGGTGGATGACCCCAACTTGGTGAACGATGGGGCTGTCAATGCTCCGGCAGCTGGAGGCGGAAAAGTACCCAATGCAGGAATTAATCTGGATGGATTTATGCAGAGTTTCCAAGGACTGATGCAGGCCATGCAGTAACAAATGTTACAACAGCCAGCGCCTGCACCGCGCCAAGACTTACCTGCGATTGATCAATTTCTGAGGTTGGCACCTCCTATTTTTAAGGGGGAGAGCCGTCCAAAGGTAGCTGAGTCGTGGCTCAGTGAAATGGAGAAGAAATTTTGCACAATGCGATGTCCCGAGGAAGAGAAGGTGAATCTGGTGGCCTATGTATTACAAGATCAAGCTGGCTTGTGGTGGAAGGCCATGATGAGGACCACCTTCACGGACTACCACGATGGTGACATTTTATGCGAAGTGTTCTTGGCTGTCTTCTGAGAAAAGTATTTCACCGAACATGTGCGAGATACTAAGGAGCAAGAATTCTTGAGCCTCGAGCAAGGAAACATGTCGGTAGCTGACTATGAGGCTAAATTCTCTGCTCTGGGTCAATATGATCCACACATATTCTATGATGCACGTTGAAAGGTGAAGAAATTCATCAACAGTCTGCATAGCAACGTCCAATGCTACGTTGCAACCCAAGACCCTGACTCCTACATAATGGCATTGAGGCTTGCTCATCTAGCCGAGCAAGAAAATATAAGGAGCTAGCTAAAACCTTAAAGATTTAGGGGACACATAAAACTAGGCTCTAATGAATGCCCATGTATTGCTTCGTTGAGGAGCAGAAGACGTTAGGCAAGAGGCCTATGCAGACAGGAGGGAGGCGAGACAAGGACAAGGTGGCACGCCAAGGACCAGTACCGAGGGGCGGGCCAGGGGTTCCATTTTGTATCCAGTGTGGACACAACCATTAGGGACAGGAATGCTGGAGGGTGAAAGTCAAATGTTATGAATGCAGCGAGATCGGACACATCACGAGGATCTGTCCCAAGAAGGCTCAGCAAAAGCCATTTTCCCAGTAGGAGAAGATTTAGTATAGAGGGCGAGTCTATGCACTGATGCAAGAAGAGGTAGACAATACCCCTACCATGGCTAAATGCACGCTCCTTGAGGATAGTGTTTATGCAAATGTCTTGTTTGACCCAGGGGCTACACACACATTCATATCCACTAGTTTTGTGAATCAACTAAGGAACCGACCCCAAGTCATATTCTTCAGGGAAATGATAGTTAGCACACCGGTCGGGAAACAAGTCCACACCAAGCTTGTGATCCCTACTATTGAGGTCAAAATCTGTGGAAGAAGATTTCTGGGGGAAGCATGACCACGCTGCTGCTCTCTGCAACCAGCCTGCAGCAGAGGTCAAGATTGTAGAGACTACCCTGGCATCCACGGTGCAAACCATCTGAAGCTTTCTTCTGTGGAGTGGCACGTCGTCGAGTCAGCTTCGTCCCAGAAGTGATCCCGCGGCGATCCAACCTCAACACTGTTTGCACCGCCTGTTCTCGTGCAACTGCGCCAAACTCAGGTCTGAACCTGAGCACCAACTGGTAGCAGCTCCACCGCCCACCCCTGTGTGATTCAGCCAGAGCTCTCTTCATTCGAGTTCTGCTCCTCCAAAGCATCGACGCACCAGAGGTGGTCCTACCTGGATTTGACCTTGTCTCCATCTAGGGCGGCCATTCTCCCTCAGTCGCGCCTGACCCGGGGTCCCCTGTAAGCCCAGGACAGGCTACTGTCAAGTCGGCCCCGACACCCCCTCTTCCTCTCTGTTTCAGGTCAGACAGTCTTCAGCAACGTTGCAGCCTTTGATGATACAGAACTAGCACAGGTGGTCTCGTCCCGATCTGACGTCGGCACTGGGAGTTCCCCAATAGTTACCTACGACTGGTCTGACTATTCATCCAGAAACCTGACACCGGCCGTTCCTGCGACTACGTCCAGCGAGGTGATCAGACGGCTGCCATCTACTGAGGGTTCGTATACCTTCCAGTCAGCAATGTCCACGACTTGGTCCCATCATGATTGGAGTCCCACAGCGCCCGTACCAGCCAACGCACCACGACTGTGCCAATCTATCCTGCACGGCAGAACTACACAGGCCCACAGCCGCGGCCGCTGTCTCCATCCAGCGACTGCGGCTCGGCATCAGATCTTTAGGCATCCTTTGGCATCCCTCGATCATCGTCCAAGAGCAGGCAGCACTGTGATCGAACGTCTGTGCTCGGTGTACGGTCGATAGTTTGTTTCCCCTCCCTGCGATCCCCCCTCCTGCGGGAGGGTAGTGTGTGTAATTTGTCGCCCCTACCCCCGTGAACACCCCCTCCCTGCATGGAGCATAGTGCATGTATTAGCAGGGACTTCATCAAGCCTCCCCGATGCAGCGTCTCCGCCAGGTGCGCACACTCCCTGGCTCGCCATCGTCTCCGATCGGCGCCGACCTTTTCAGGCTTGGCAAGGAACGTGGCTGATCGCTTGCTCCCCTATGGGTTGTCCCTTCGTATCTTCTTTGTGCTCACGCCGACGGTGAGAGAGAGCCCGGTCCCGTCCCCCGTTATGTGTGAATTTGCTGCCGTGCGAGAGAGTGACCCCATAAGTGCCCTCGGGCGTGAGGTCTGCCCCGACTGAATCTTGGTGATCCCACCCCTTTAGGTCGGCCTCCCACCGACCCAACTCATGAGTTTTGACCACGTGGATGGCGTGTGGGCCAAATCCCATCTTCCCCATCGCTGGAGTACACCCGAATTCTGAGTGTGCCGCGTGTTTATCCGCCGTGTCCAACCTGGCATGTTCGACCTTGCTTGCTGTCCATTAAGTCGTAGTTCCGACTGGGTCCCGTCCCACGTCAGGCTGCCATGACTTCATCTCGACGTCCCTGGAAGCGCAAGTAGTACTGGAAGCATCTCCCTATCTTCTTTGCAACTGCAGTGGTCTCGCCTAGTCTGAGCTTGTGGCTGTCCGGAGGAGCCGATCTCCCCGAACTGCGCATATCCTTCCTGGCAGTCAACCTGAAGCTGCTTGCAGAGGCTCCCACGGCCAACCCTTTGAAGTTCTTGAGGCGAGGATTGGCCGAGATCTTCCATGATGAGTCACCTTCCAAGAACAAGAAGTGGCTCCCCGATTGGACCCCGGACAAGTGAGTTCCTAATTTTCTCCCTTGGGTGCACTATTCTGTCTGGCCTGGGACTGAATAGACCCCTGTCCACTGTTCAGACTCTCCAAATCTACTCCAACTTCCTCTGGTGTCCCCACAGGTCTCCAATCGAAGAGGACTCGACAACAAATCCAGCGACACCAGCCATGATCGAATCAGAACTTAGGAGCGCCCATGGTGACCCCATCTTCCTGCTGCAGTGGTGCTGAGACAATCTGAGCTAGAGAACAAAGTCCCTGCTCACAGCCCTACCCTGACCAATGCCAGTCCTTAGAACTCCTACCAAAATTCAGACGTCCTACTGGGCCTACCCAGGAGGTTTTGCCACTGGTCTTATTGATAAAGGAGCTCGGGAGCGACCGCAGCAGTGACGACATCAACTATCTGTCCCCTGTTCCAGAGAGCGAGTAGAACTGTTGTCTTCCGTTCGTTTAGTCTCTAGTTCAGCTCTTCCCTTCCCCTCCTGGCTGGCTGACCGCCCCTCCCTGTGTGGAGGTACATTTTGGTTATAATTCCACTCCCCACCCCTAGTCCAACCCCCTTGCAAGGGGCATAGTGCATGTATTAGCAGGTCGTCGACTGAAGCTTCTCCGGCGCGGCGTGTGGGTAAGCCCACGCTTCCTCGCTCGCCCTCATCTCCGACCGAGATTGGTGTCTTCACACCGATCAGGTGAGCCTCGGTTACCCTCCCTTGATGGTCTTTTCTTGCTAGTTTAGTATCACTGCTAGTGCCGTCAGGCGGTGAGTTGAGTGCCCATTCTTGAATTGCTTATATTTGAGTGACCACCGCGTGAGAGTTGTGAGAGAGTCATTACATCCCATGCCCTCGGCGTGCTGGCCACCCATGAGAGTGGGCATCCGATGACCCTTAGGGGTTCAACCACAAGCTAGATAAACCTCGGATCATCATGGTCCCACCTCGGACCCTTCCCACTATCACCGAGTCGCCTACAGGTACTAGTGTGCGCTACGTGGGTGAGTCTGCTCGAGTGAAGTCACCAGTCCATTGTATTGCTTGCTTTCTAGGTCCAAGGGGTCTTCGGTCTTGTGACTATCACCCCCAAGGTGGTGTCACATCAGTGAAGGCATTAATGGGGATTTGACTTGGGTGTCCTTGGTGGCAAGAGGTAGGCAACGTGCCTTCATCCCTAGTCGACACCTCAGCTAACCTGTTGCGCACCAAGAATCGGTAGGGGGTGGGTACGAGATCTTGTCTGTCGGATGTGCTAGATGACATGGTCCAGGGCGTGCCGTCGAAGGCCATTCGCAGGCGTGCCGCTGGAGCGATTACAAGCATGTCACTGAAGATGCTTTAGGGCGCGCATGCTGGGGAAGGCCACCAGGGGTGCGCCAGCAGAGGGCAGCCAGGGTGTACCAGGGAAGGGCCACTCCAAGGCGTGTCGCTGAAGGTGCCTGGGGGCGTACCGCTGAAGGGCTGGAGTGGTGTGCCGTTGAAGGCTCTTAGGGTGCACCGTTGAAGGGCCTGGGGGCGTGCCGCTGAAGGGCCTTAGGGCGCACCGCTAAAGGCACTTAGAGGGCGTGCCTGGGTATGACCCTGGGAGCGTGCCGCTGAAGCAAGGTGTGCCGCTGAGTAGGGCGTGCCGTTGAAGGCTTGGCCTGGGTGTGCCATTGAAGGGGCTTCGGTGTGCCGTTGAGGTACACTTGGGCCCATTTCGAGCCCGATCAACGGTCCACTTAATTTTCTTCTAGGCCCACGGGTTGTGAGCTTCCTGGGGGTTAGTTTCTCTTCACTGTCGTGACTCCGGGAACGGTTTCACGGCAGTGTACTATTCATTCAGGGAGTCTGGTTGGCCCATCCTTTCTGCAGTTCCTTCGGTTGAAGTTGTTTCTCGATGCTGGACTGGTCAGGACATGCAGACGTGTAATTTTACACATCCACAAATGCCCCCCACCCACGGGTAGCACGGGCGAAGGATGAGTCGGGCGGTGGCCGTGGGTGCATTGGTTCTTCAGGGCTATACCTGAGGCCTCGACGTCCGGGGAAGACGACGACCCCAGCCCGTGCCTTCGTGCTCATACTTGCGTATACATGCAGGGATGCCCGTCGGTCGGTGAGGACGTGTGGACGGAGGAAATATGTATATATATATATACTATTATCATTATCATTATATATTTTTCTCTTTTTTCCCCCACATCCCCATCTCTCAAGCTCGTCCACCGCTACCTGTAGGCTCCCACGTCGTCTTCCTCGACCTCACATTGAAGATTCCTCGGCTCTGCCACCTGTAGATCCAGGACAGAATCTGAGGCCCGACTTTCATACTCCACCTCAACCCCCTACGGCATGAATCAGTGCAAACTCTCTTCTGAGAAGTTGTTCTGCTTCAAGTCCGCTTCACTCCAGAAGTGTTCCCACCTTGTTTTGACCTTGACACTGATCGCGTTGCCTATTCTCGTGTGGCTACGCCAGATTCAAGCCAGAACCTGAGGTCCGATTGGCAGAGGCTGCACCGACTTCCACGGCACGATTCAGCCAAAACTCTCTTCTGAGGGTTGGCTCTTCTCCGAGTCCTCTGCGTTCCAAAGGTGGTTTCACCCATTATGACGTCGACACAGTCTGGGGTGTCCGTTCTCGTACGACTGCATGAAGCTGGTGTGAACCAGTCCGCCCAGGGTGTGCAACGGGCTTGTCGATCGTGCCACACCTTCCCCTGCTGGTTACCTGGCTGAGCTTTCTTCACCAGAGTTGTACCTCTCGACGTCCTGAAACCATACTAGGGTTTCATCACGTTCTGCATTCAGTACTGCTCGTGTCACCCTGCACAACCTGACTGCGTCTGAATGTTTTCCCAGAATCCAGAACCCCACCAAAGTGCCGACCACGCCCAGATCGGTGCTCCGTTGGTGCTCATATTTTGAGGATACATAGATCTTCCTGTCATCCATTGGACCCCACTGGTCTTGCATCGTTCGGAGTCCGGTGGAGACCACACCGCCCTCTGCACACCGACTGCGCAAACCAGTCCTGCAGGACTGATTTGCACAGGCTGTCTTCCACGGCCTGCCCCACCCTCCTGTGACCTCAGAATGATGCCAAACTTTCAGGAGCACCTCTACACTTCCCAAGCTTCGTCTGGGTGCAAGCGGCGTCCTTGTCAGACCCCTGTGTGCAGCGTGCTGCTTGGATCACTTCGGTTCTATCTAGCATGACAGACATAGGGCAGCAGGCCCATTTCCCCTCCCCCGTGTTCCCCCCTCTTGTGTGAGGTTAGTGCTATATTGTGTGCCCCTCCTTGAGTCCCCCCTCCCTATGTGGAGGTGATTTCATTGCTTGTACTAGCAGGGTCGACCGGAAGCTCCATCGACGCAGTGTGCTTGTTAGGTGCGCACGCTCCCCGACGTGCCCACGTCTCCAACCGGAGCTAATCCTTCCGATGGCTTGGTACGTTCAATTGCCACTCCTTCCTGCTTTTCTAGTATTATTTCCTTTGTCGCGTCGGTGAGACGAGTCCCCATTCCAACATGATCCACCAACATGAGTGACTTGTTGTCGGTGAGTTGAGTGTCCATCTGATCCGGCCCCCTCGGTACCGGTCTGCTTGGTAGTATCCAGTGCTCTTCCCATCCTCCCCAGGTGACTTCTACCACCCTCCTTGTGGTTCGGACCGTGTCCGACGCCCCTCGAGCCGTTGCTCGCCTAGCCACCACTCGGTACCCTTGAGGAGTTCGCTCTTCGCGTGTGTTATCGTCTTCGAAGTACTCCATAAAACCTTTATTTGCTACACAGATATGTCCAATCTTCTCCAGTATTCTTTTCAATATATGCCATAAACAAAACTGATGCCTAGCATTGGGAAAGACCTCCCTCACTGCTGCTTCAATGGATTTGTCTTGACTAGTCATAATTACATTCTGTTGCTTTCGACCATTTGCCTTTAACCAACAATTAAACACCCAAACAAATGATTCAATCTTCTCATTGGAAAGTAATGCACAACCAAGCAAAGTTGACTGACCATGATGATTAACTTCAACGAATGGAGCAAGTGGCATCTCATATGTTGGGTTCATGGCTCTCCCTCCTCTTTGTCTTTGATAATGATTTTGATGATTACAATATATTGTATGGTTTGCGTTTGATTAGAAGTAGTGTTTCATGTTGCTCATGGGTCTTTTGAGGATTGTTCCGCCCTGGGAGGGTTCCGCCGGGGCTGGTGTGTGCGGTGACAGGAGTGAGGGGTAGGACACAGCCACGGGAGGGATGCCGGACGTTAATGGGCCTCGGGCACCCCCTCTCGTGACCAGATCCGCCTCAAGGCGGCACCACGCACTCGCCTTTTACGGAGAGTCGAGGGGAGACTGAGTGGCACGGGAGGTTTTTCGGGTTAACGGGAAACGTGGCTAGGATGCGGCGTGCCAGTTGATTTCTCGATAATCACCCGAGGAACCGAATGTTTAACTGGGGATGCGCCGCCAGGGCGCAGCACGTGGACTAGGGGGATGAGCGACACATGGAGGGAAGAATAATTCCATGGGTGCGAGTGCACAGGCAACTGTGGGGAGTCGTGTACAGAACGTCTTTCCCCACCGACCGTAAGTAGTCGGTGTTTATTTACATCGGATTGAATCTGAAGACCTTCGTTCCATGCCGAAGCGAAGTTCGTATTCCTGAAGCCCAAGATGAAGACCCAAGAGTACTTTCCAGCTATAGGTTCGTCTCAGACTGGGTCGTGTTGGCTAGGGGTGAAGGGTGCTGGGGGTTCACACTAGGTGACACAGAGGGCAGTACGTCCAACTGGCGATGTAACGCTGAGATGTATATATATTTACAGGCGGGCCGTGACAGCCTGGGTACAATAGGGGCATGCCTCGGGACAATTTCGACGTGTTAGTCAGTCGCCGGGTCGATGTGTGACGTATGTTTACATGTGTGTTTCATAGAAAGTTCCTCCCGTGATGTAGGCCATGGCCGTGGTGTCGAATGGGGGCTTGTGGCCGACTGGGCGACTGAGGGGACACATCGGTCCAGTATCTGGACGAGGGTCAATCACGGCTTGAGTCGAGCGGTCGACGTGGCCTCGTTGCTGAGAGGGAGCAAGACGTCATGACGCGCGCATGGTCGTGGCCGACAGGCACGTGAGGGGCGACCCTGGCATGATGGGGCATCTACCCTTGTTAAGCGTCTCACATGAGGTGGGTGTGGACTTGTGTGCCACGGCTAGCTAACACGTAAGGAAAGTGCAAAAGACTTACCCTCGGCATGCCAGGCCGACTGAAAAGTCACACACGCACAATTCTCCTTGGCTCGTTGTAGGGAGCCTTCGCTCCCCTTCATTGGCTTTGACTTAGGGTTTATGGCAGGGCTGACATTTTGTGTTATGTCCAGGGCTGGAGTTTGAGGCGGAGCATGTGCCGACTCCCATTGAGGTGGATCTCGGGGAGCCTCCTACCTCTCCGATGATTACTGGGGACACCTGGATGTCAGAGGAGCCTCTGCCCTCTCCGACTCCGACAAGAGACGTTGCTGAGGTGGGGGATGGGCTACCCTCACCGACCGCGCGCAGGGGTGTTACAGGCACGGTGGGGGCCGTAGCAGGTGAGAGCTAGGACATTTCTCAGGTTTTTCACCTTGTCTCGTTACAGGGAAGCCCTAAACGTTGTTGACCCATTCTGTGTTTGGTGGGGTTGTACAGGTCCTTCTGGTGTGTTGGCTGAAGTAGGCCACTCCTGCCTAGAGCTGGGGATCGAGTGGCCCTCATCTGTCTCGCCATCAGAGCCGCTGCTGGACGCTAGCGTGGGCGCGACTTTGCTCCAGCATGCTCGAGGTTACGCAGGAGGTGACCCCCTACCTTCTCCGAAGGAGCTCCAACAGTGGTTGAGGGAGTGCACCCAGGGCTACCATGGCCTCTGGTTCCCACGTAAACTTTGGATGTTTGGGTTGGCTGACATTTGGGCGGAGTGCCTACGGCTTCTAGAGGCACAAGAGCAGAGAGCTCGGTGGCTAGCGGCCGTCCGAGAGCTGGAGGAGCAGTGGGCTTGGCTTGCACTGGCGACTGCCGAGTGGGAGCGGTGCGTTGACGTGGCTATGTCACTTGCCCAGGACCGCGCTGCTCAGCTGAGAGACACACAGAGCAGAGTCGAGACCTTGGCAAAGGCCCTGGAGGAGCAGCGGAGACATGTGGAGCTCGCTAGGGTCGAGTGGCAGACTGTCGAGACGAGTGCCGAGGCGAGCGCACAGCTTGCATCAGCCTTGAAGGTGGCGCTGGCTGCCACGGAGTCTCGCTTAACGGAACTGGAGGGGAGCGAGGCTAGGCAATGATTGTATCACTTCCCCTCCCTTTTTTTCTTATCCAGATTGTACATTTTTGTTACCCCAAGGGCATGTCTTGGGCTCCCCTTTTATAGAGTACTAATGACAAATTTTGGATTTTAATATTGTCACTTGATGAGTTGTCCCACTTCTTGTTCCATGGAATAGTGTTGAATGCAGGGGATGGCAACCACTTACTGTTAGTCTGCTTGATTCTCCCCTACCACGTATTTATACAGGGTGTAACAGGTCAGGTTCACCCAGTTTTCGGGGCATTGACATAGAGAACTGGGCTTGAGGAACAGTGTGACTGGACTTTAGGTACTGGGAACTGGGGGTTAGAGACCGGGAAGTAGGGGCATAGGCCAAATGCTGGGGGCTAGTCCTCTGAAGAGGAAATCCCTTGTTGTATAGGGTTAGCGTAGACTTGCCAGGATATGGCGACCTACGAGGTTAAGACTGAGGGCTGGTTCTTTGATGCGTCAGTCATAGGCCGACGCGTGAGGTGTTGGTTGTCTTCATGTTGTTAGCCGAAAATGTGGTTTACATTAGGCTGAGAAGCTGAGGTTGTGATGGTCTGCACCAGAGGCCACTGCACTAGTGAGGTCATCCTCCTTCTCCCCATGGAGGAAGAACCCATCCCGGTCCACTCCCATCCCATCTTTATTCCAGGCATGAAGAACGTTCAATTCACCCGCGTCACTAGCCCAATTGTCTTGTTGGAAGAAGAGGACCCACTACCTATAGAAACCATTGAAAGCATAGAGTTTCCATCTCCAGGTGCTCATTTCCACGATCCCTTTGACCCCTTCCCATGGGAACTCGGGTACCCAAGTGGCCCACCTGCCTTCCTCACCACCCACTACTTCCTACCCCCGCCCACAATGTTTGATCAAACCCACCTCTTCCTACACCCTGACCATATGAGGCAAGCCATGGCCATGGGTAATATACACCTAGGGAATAAAGGAGCACCCCACCCCAAGATGTCTCCCTTCTTAGACCCATTTGACCCTTATGAGTGGAAGATCAAGGGCCATCCTCTACGCTCACGCATGGAAGTCATCTCTGGGATAGGAAAGCATGTGTCATGGCATATCGCCTCATCCGACATAATTAGTAGGTCAAGTTGTCCCATATGTGTGGCGCACACATTAGGACAGATGCATGACAGGCCCACATTTGGATGTGCCAGCCCTCCCCCATCCGTCGTCACCCACCCAACTAGTCTTGTTCAGAAGGGTACACTTATGGGTGTCCTGGTTCCCCAGTATTGGTCACACATATGCATGATAGGTTCACTTGTGGTTGCCCAGGACCTCCCATGTCTCACAAGCCAAATAGTCACCACATGCTCGATAGGTCCACCTACGGTTGTCCAGGTCCACCCCTCCACACTATAGTTGTCACACCTACACCACATCATAATGCATGGCATGAGCACTCAAGCAATCAAGTAGCAACGAGTGGCAAGGCTCACAAAGAGCGAGCAACAACTCACGAGCACCACTTAGAATGCCAAGAAGGTGATGCAGTGATGGTGATATCAGAGTGGCTCTACCTTAAGGCTATCTCCAAACTGAGGGCACGAGGACTTGGACCTTCCCTAGTTCTGGGTGGCATTGGCAACCATGCTTATGGGCTGAACTTACCAAAGGATTCTGGGATACAACTAACTTTTTGCATGATGGATCTAGCACCCTCTGAGGGCCCCGCAGTGGAACCTAGTAAGCACCTCGAGCCTACACATACCTTTGTAAGTGACACCATCGGAGAGCCTGCACATATCAGCTTGAGAGCCCGACGAGAGCACATGAAGGCGATACTAGGCAAGCAGGGTACCATCGCCGAGAAGAGGGTGTACCCGTGCCACCTTAAGAGGTTGAAGGATCATTCTCTAGCCGTGGATGCAAGGTTGAGTTGGGGGGGTCGTGCATTACCCAGAGCTGCTTTGGGTGTACTGCTACCTCGGTGGACCCACACTCGACGGGGTCGAGTTCTCCACACCCCGGGGGTATGATGAGGACATCCCTCGCCCTTCACAATTTCTTTGAGGCTCGGATCGTTCGTCGGCATGAATCATTGAGTCCGTCATATTTTTCTGAGTCATGGCATGTAATTTTTGTGTTTTATTTGAGTCATGGGTGAACTCTGAACTAAAGAAGTCAGAAGCTTACCGAATTGTCAACACGACGCCAGGCTCCAAATGAAGACCTACAAGGACAACAAGAAAGCCTAGGAAAACCTAAACAGATGACCGACACAGATGATGGACAACATGACAAGGACGTCGTGCACACTGCCACACACACAACTGGAATGTCATGCAAGCGACAGACACGGACCCCGAGTACAGCCACAAAAGGCTAACCCAGAAGGTCACGACGCACGAGGAACGTGAAGAGAACCACGAAGGGTATCGCAAAGAGTTACGCGTCACGTGACTGGAGTGCCCCACACTAGAAGAACAGCCAGCAGCATCCACTGACGTCTTATGCTGCGCCTACAAGCGTCTCATCTACGATACCTACAGACGGGTAGAGACTAAGACACTGTCAGAACCAGAACAATAACCAAGTCACGAGTGACTAGATAGGGTAACGCCTGTCAGTGTCAGTCCAAAGCCCTTGACCACATGTGCACACACTGGCTTTTGCCTAAGCCAAGCCTCTAGCTAGTTTTCTCCCCCTGTAGGACGCAACGGTGATTGCGGGAGTCGACGAAGACTAGCTTAAAAATCGTGAACCAGAAGTGCCCCGCTGTAAAAGCTGACACGTCGAAGCGTGCCGTAAGGCTACGACTAGTGAAGGCTCAGAAGGCACGGACTCCAAAACACAAGTGCCAAAGTACATACAGGTAAGAGTGCCCTGTAACACGTACTTCGAAGCACCAAAAGTAGCATAGAGACCGCCAACAGACTCAGGACAAGGTAACTAGACCTACAACTACAACGGCCTCTGAGTCCTATGACTCTGAGTCAGGATCGTCGCACATAGCAGAACAAGCCACCAATCGGTCTAATCCTAACCCAAGGAAAATGACACTCCGATAAAATGACACACGGAGACCTGAGGGGACACCAAGAACCCTCAGCACACCTGGATATGCAAATCGAGGTAGAATGGTACCTTGAAGCATCTAGAACCAATGTCTCGAATTGGACAAGGCCGCTGAGACACAACAGGGCTTCCTGTCAACCACTAGGTAACCCAGGTCTTGGTGGATCTACGCCTGAGCATCATCTTAAACATAACGCATGGGGAGAAGTCCGTTATGCCAACCGATTGACATGATCTTCGTGGCAAACACGGTCGTCGAGGGGACTAAAATGGCAGACCTCAAAAATCACCCGACCATAACACACCTGGACAGGGGCATTATGCTCCACATAACGGACTAGTCCTGGTCCGTTATGCTCCAAGACCTCCGAAGACAAAACTGATGAATGAAGCATAACGGTCTATCGGGGGACCGTTATGCACATAACGGCCTCTAGTAGGACCGTTATGCCAATCTGATGATGAAAACGGTGAAACAGTTGAATCAGCCCATTCCACGCCCCATGCACGCCGTAGCGCAGGAGAATTACATCCAAAAGGTGGGAAATCCTTCAAGGATTCCAAAAACACCACATGCACATAAGGAAACACATTAAATCATGAGATCTGGGCGATTTCGACGAATCGACCCAAATCGAGTCACCGGGGTTGGGATCCGCGTGACCCCTACTGAGTCTGGCTGTGACTCACCCTTCCTACTTTCAGGTGGGCAGCCTCGACTTTCAGACCCTGCGTCTCGAGCTTTTGGTAGTTGTGTCTAGTGTACCAACAGTAGTCAGTCTGTCCTCTTTCTGTACATTTGACCGGGGTATGCCCCGTGTAGTTGTACTTATGGACTTTTCTTTCAGTTGTGGGACCTGTATGTTTGTAATTTCTGGACTATTGTATATATTTTACCATGCTATTAGTTTAAATTACTTCCACACTTAATTATTAATTATCATTTAAATTAATTTTCCCATTGTAATCCCAATTCATTATACAACTCCTCGACAAACTCCACTAACCCTTCAGAGGGCTCATCAGCCTCTTGGGTGGCGTCCCTAGTTCTTGGTAGTGGTAATCTAATATTATCGGGTTATCGGTACCCGGAGCTCTGGGTCATTACAACTTCGACTTCATAATACAATATCATCCACAAAAGGGTAATCCTATAGCTGATGCCCTCAATCGAAAGCCTAGGGCCTTGTTAGCCAACTGTATGATTCAAGAGTGGAAGTTGCTAAAGCAATTCTCTAAACTTAGCATAAGTATGGACAAGGAGAATAGTTGTATTACTCTATCACACATGAAGATACAACCAGATCTACTCTTTGAAATACAAGGACTCTAAGATAATGACCCATTACTGGTGGAAATCAAGGGCAAAATGGAGGAACTACCTGATTTCCAGCTAGCGTCAGATGTAAGGTTAGTATTTCGAGAAAGGACTTGTGTACCGGATTATCCGAAATTAAAGAAGAAGATCTTAGATGAAGCTCACAAGTCAAGGTACACGATTCATCCAGGATCTTCCAAAATATACCAAGATTTGAAACAGACATTTTGGTGGCCGAACATGAAAAGAGAGGTAGCAGACTTTGTATCTCGCTATCTCACCTGCCAACAAGTTAAGGCGAAACACCAAAAGCCTACCGGGAAGCTACATCCTCTAGATATTCCTAAGTGAAAATGGGAGGATATCGACATGGACTTCATAATGGGTCTGTCTAAATCCAAAGGAGGACATGATGAAATATGGGTCATCATTGATCGATTGACCAAGTCAGCTCACTTCTTGCTAATAAAGAGCCGCTGGTCAATTGATGTGTTCGCTGGCTTATATATCAAGAAAATTGTCAAACTGCATGGAGTTCGTGTTTCAATCGTGTTTGACCGAGACCCGTGCTTTACTTTACACTTCTGGAAGGGTCTACAACATTCGTTGGGAACAAGACTCAACTTTAGTACAGTCTTTCATCCTCAAACAGATGGTCAGACCGAGAGAACAAACCAAGTAGTAGAAGATATGCTATGAGCTTGTATCATCGATTTCAGTGGAATCTGGCATGATCACTTACCCCTGGTCGAGTTTGCTTGTAACAACAGTTACCAGGTGAGTATTCAGATGGCACCTTTCGAAGTATTATACGGAAGGAGTTGTCGATCACCCTTATGCTGGGACGAAGTTGGCGAAAAGTAACTACTAGGCCCAGACATGGTAAGGGATACCACAGAAGACCCCAGGCTACTAAGAGTCGACCCCAGGGGTCGACCCTTGCAATGTGCATTCAGAAAATGAACTAATGCAGTGAATTAAACTCAAAACCATGAAGACCCATTAGACATCATTCAACCCCATTCAAGTACAATTAAATGGCATGCATGAGGGGTTTCAAAACATCAAATCAAATCAGATTTAACAAGAATGAATGAGAATCAAATTGAGCATGATGCATCATGAAGCTCTATTTGAAAAGGGCAATTAAACAACCAAATAAACCCAAGGGCCAAGATACATGAGACAATCCAATCTTGGCACTTGGAAAACACATAAACATGAACTAATACCAATGATCCAAGGGATTACAATAGGAGTGAAAGCTTACCATGGATTCAACGAATTGATAGCAATATAGAATCTGCACATCCTGAAAGTTCAGATTCACGTCAATGCAATTTGATAAGAACAACTATCTTGCATTATATCATCCACATACATCCAACCCACTTAAGCCTTTAGTTTGCAATCCAGAAAATTTCTCCATACATGTAACAACCATTTGGACTTCAATTCAAACCAAAACCATGGATAACCATTCAACACTATTCAAATACAGTCTAGTGGCATGAATAAGGAGGATTATGAACCATCATTTAAACTTGTTTAAACAAGATTCATAAAAAGCATGTTTACCACAAAGCCACTTCAAACACATTTAAGATCACCATAACTGTCAAGTTCAAGGACACAAAGTTCAGTCCGAAATTTGTGAGTTCAGTCCAAGAATTTTCAATTCAGTCCTAACATTTGATAGCCATTAAGTTCAGGTTAAAAATAGTTTAGCAAATTCAGATTCATAGCAAGCAAAGTCCAATTTCAAAGCAGTAATGTAGTTCAACACACAACCAAGCATTATCAGATTGTTATCAAGCAACCAGCTGAATAACACGGTGAGAATCAAGGCTCAAGGAGCCAGGGGTCGACCCATGGGGTTGACCCTTACAAACCTAAATGGAAAAGCTGCTTCCACGAAGCATGCCAAACCTGCAAATCAAAGATATCATCATGTTAGCTTGCTTATCATCAAAATGCCATTAAGGATAAAACACATAATATATTAGAATCATCAAAACCATTGTCAAAGACAACGAGGGGGCGCACAGAACCCAACATTAGTAATCTTGATTCCATTGTGTTTAGCTATGAAAGTTTTTAAAATCTACCATTGTTGGCCAGGGGACAATTCAACCCCCCTTCTTATCTGCCATCTCTCTGGGCCAACATCCTTGATAGACGCCTTGGCCACTATCCTTTTCTTCTGATCGTCTACATCCAACTCTAAAAACTTCTTAGCACCCTCCCTGTAATCAGTATAGGTGACACTAGTCACCGTCTCACCATCCACTTTAAGGCCCGTGATTTGGGCCACATCTTCCAGGCTGGGCACCATGTGCCCCCAAGGCATCAGGAAGGCCCGACTCACTGCGTCCCACTGATGTGAAATGAACCTCGGACCTACACAAGCAAGCACAAGCACGAACCGAATGGGCCGAAGTCGGCGGCCAACTCACACGGCACTCAGCCTTAACCAATTGGCCCTTTAAGAGCCTTACAACCAGCCCATTATGCAAACCCATGTATAATGTTCATTACAAGCCCAATTTTAATGCAAAAAGAGTCCAAATTGAAGCCAAATTGTTCCCAATTTGAAGGGAAGCCGATGTAGTCCACTTGGTGCTCCGCGTATGGCACCGTCGGTTCACCGACATGTCACTAGCTCGCCTGGTGTCCGCACTAGAGGGTTTGGCTTCGAAGGCCTCCCCCATCTCCACTCCTATAAAAGGGAGGCATACTCCACTAAAAGGAGGGGCTGGCCAAAAAGAAAAGGAGAGGAGCAAGAGAGAAGGGCCAAAGGGGGAGGAGCTTTCGCCTGCAAGAAAAAGGAGACAAGAAGAGAAGAGAGGTGAGAATGAAAGGGGGGAGGAGCTTGTGCTCTTCTCCCCTCCCACCGGTTTTCCTACCTTCTCTTTCCTGCTATTTTCTTTTGTCACGGGGTAGCTTCCCCTCCTATATTTTGTCCCCTTTCTTCAATGAATGAATAAAAAGAGTGGCTTTTGTAAATATACATAGCATTATACTTCATCAATGTTCTCCCCTTTTCTCTCTATCTTCTACTCATCTAGGGCCCTTCATGGCCTGCTTCTCTATGGCATGGTCTTCGAAGGAACCCACTTAAATGGGTGAACATTCATGACCTTCCATGGCGAACATCTGTCCCGTTGGAATTCCCACGAAGCTATTGCTTGTGAGTTGTTAGAACCCTTGAAGGCTAGTCCTCGGGTCCCTGCACTCACCTGCGGGTCATTGGACCGTCGTATGACTACGCTAAATTTTGGGGGTCATCCCGAAACATTCCATTTGATGATCCCCCATTTCCCCTGGTAAGTCTCAGTCTGAGGAGGTGCTGCCCATTTTTTGCCAGGAATGCAAGTAATATGAACAAGGAACAAGCACATATGAAGAGGATTGGATAAAGGAGCCCTCTAAAGAAGTGTTTCTGAACCACTGCGAGCTTAACGCAAATTGAACCTCTAGTTCCACAACTTTCATATAATGAACCTTCGATAAAACACTCAGACCTTCAGATTAATTCATCTTGACAAATGATTAAGACATTTAAATCTTCTCACTGAATTAACGAACAAGAGAATAAAACATCCAAGGCCTCTCATTAACCTATCTTGCTAAATGAACAGACGCTTTAACCATCTACTAATCTGCAAGCAAATAGAAAGAAGAACATAACAAAACGAACCATTCCCTAACCCGGCGTGGCCTAATCCGGCACGGGGGGGTACCACGTCGGTTTAAACTCTCTCATAAAACCCATTTCTACTCCTTGCACCCGAAACCGGTGTACCCCTTGCCTATACCCATAAATCGACGTGCCCCCTCTTGCTTCCCACTGAACCGACGTGCCCTTATGCTACTTCTAAACCGGCACGCCCTCCCTCCTAAGCTTTAACTGGCGCGCCCTCCATCCTGAAATCGGCGTGCCTTCCAAATAAAAAAAATAACCAAATATAAAGAAAAGACATGAAACTAATAAAAAAGTGATGAACCACCTATGCTTGAAAAATAATGGAATTGTCCCACACATGACTAGAACGTCATGCATACGACAGGACACTGACCTCGAGTACAGCCACGAGAGGGCTAACCCGGGAGGTCACGACGCACAAGAAACGCGAAGAGAACCGCGAAGAGCCACGTGCCACGTGACTAGAGTGCCTCACCACCAGAAGAACAGCCAGCTGCGTCCACTGATGTCTTATGCTATGCCTACTAACGTCTTGTCCACATAACCTACCGCAAGGACTAGGCCAAGACAAAGACACTGCTAGAACCAGAATAGTACCATAATGCGAGTAACTAGTCAGGGTCACGTCTAACGACGCAAGTCCAAAGCCCCTAACCACGTGTGCACACACTGGCCCACTGCCTAGGCCAGTCCTCTAGCTAGTATTCCCACTCCGAAGGACGCTACAGTTGGACTGAGGGCCCACAGAACTAGCTTACAAATCTTAAACAGGGAAAATGCCCCGCTACAAGAGCCGTCACGTCGAAGTGTGCCATAAGACTACGACTAGTGGAGGCTCATAGGACACAGAGACTCAAAACACGAGTGTAGAAGTACAGATAGGTGAGAGAACACTATCGTGCGTACTTCGAAGCACCAATGGCAGCACAGTCATTACCGACAACTCAGGACAAGGCAACTAGACCGACTCACGTAACGATCCTAGAGTTAGACGACTCGAAGGCACCAAATTGTGTCAGCCAAGAAAGAAAGGAAATCAAGTAAGGCACATAAAATGAGATATTTGGCTGCACAAGAATCAAGGTAGAATTCAAGATTCATGGTTGCACAGAAATCAAGGCACTGATAACACAAGGCATCAGGTTTCAAAGAAATTCATGCAGTCAAGGTAAGTGCAACTACTGAAGTTGATGCACTTGCTGAAGAGAGAAGTGTTGACACCACAGCCATTCCTCAGCAGACCAAGGTCGATGCATATCATCCGCCACAAGGTCAGTGCACATCAGCTAGCGCAAGATAGGTCAGTGCAAATCAGCTAGCGCAAGACAAGGTCGGTGCATGTCTGCTACAAGGTCGGTGCACATCTGCTATGAGGTCGGTGCAATCCCTCTCAGGAACAAAGGAAGGTCGGTGCACATCCAAGGCTAGTCAATACCAAGGTCAGTGCATGTCCTGCTTCAATGCAAGACTAAGGTCGATGCTAGTTGCCCCAGTACAGATGAAGGTCGATGCACATCATTGTTCACATCCATTGAGGGTCGGTGCATGTTCTGTTTAACCTACATACAAGGTCGATGCTAGCTTTGCCTTCAAGCTTATGAAGTCGATGCACATGTTGGAGACTGAAGACTAAGGTCGATGCACCTTTTGCCAGCACAAGACAAAGGTCAATGCACATACTGTTCACACAAGACCAAGGTCGATGCATGTCCAGTCTGTGTAGTACCAGAGTCGATGCACATGGTGCTGATACAAACTTATGGTCGACACTACTTCTATTAGCATGCAGCGAAGGTCGATGCCACTTTAGCTAGCATAGTAACTAAGGTCGGTGCACATGCTCACTGGTGCATATCAAAGTCTACCTGTGTTACTGTTAGAAGTCGGTGCACATAGAGAGTGAGAAAGAGAGAATGGGGAGAGAGAGGGGGTTAAGGGGTTATGTATAGAAAATCTAAAAATTTTAGAAAACCTGAAAAATATGAAAAAATTACCTCTGCGATCCTCAGAAAGAGCACAACACGTTGGTAATGTCTTGGAGTTGGAGAACGCAACGGTTCACCCTGCACAGTATTCTGAAGGCTCATCAGAAAAAGATACACGTAAATATCCGAAAAAAAGTTCGGGGCATTACAAGCGGCCTCGGGATCTAGATCTCAGCACTATAGGCGTGACCTTGTCCCTACCGGGGAAGGGCATATAATAGCAAGAGCAACAATCTATTGCTGGAGAGTTTCCCGACGCCCGAGATGCCCACATCAATACTTCCCATCGGCTGGCAAATTCTTTGTGGGCCTCAGTCGGGCCGCCTGGTCTAGGCCACAGGCCATCAGACGGCCTTCCTTGAGCCTGATTGGGCTGGGCCGCCACCGGCATAGTGCTGATGTGTCACACTGGGCATGGTGGGTTTTACCCTGCCTACTAGACCCCACTCTCAGACACCAAGCACGGTCGGGGTCTGAGAGGAACTCCCAACGGGGCCAGTCCAGGGAGGTTTCTAGGAGGATCTTCCTGCACTATCTGACTCCCTAGCGTGTTGGCCCCGTCACGTGTCGCGATTCTTGGAGTGCAAGGCAACCCCTATTAGGATGGCAGACGATGTCACCATCATCATGGAGTGGCCATTTTTTGCCTAGAGAAGCGGGTGCGAATGGCCGCTTGGGTTTCTCGTTGCCAACTGCAGCGGTGACGGTTGTCTTCTGTAATACCTTGGGTTTTTGGATCTTTTTCCACAGATAGCGGATTGTGTCTGAGTGGGTTTCAGACTTTAATTTTAGATCTTTGGACCCCGGATGGTATCTAGGTGGGCCATTTTGGGTCTGTGGTGGCGAGTTGAACTGCCAGACCAACACAACCAATAAAGCCCTCTTGCTCTACCACGCCAATTCATGTCGATCCTCAGACCGATCGCGATTCATATAAACAAACAAGTCTGGCATCACCTCATCATCCTGAAATCCTCCAGGGCATGAGCAATCATTCGGCACACTCCACTTGCGGAGAAAAACACACAAGTCGAGACCCAACTCCACTCCATGACTGGGAACTCCACGCCCAGTAGTCCACTCAGGACACTGGCTCCTCAACTGTTGAATGCCTAGTACTCCTCACAAGGAGCACAATCACACCTTCTCTCCAACCAACACTTACACTGCCATCTCGGCTGACCATAAGTCTTCTGCCGACTTCATGCAGTCAGCACCGCTCACATTCAGGGCCAACACTCCTCAAGGCTCATTGGTTTGCACCAATCTCGAGGCCAACGTCTCTTCGGTCACCATCTGCACTCATGAGGCTCACCACGAACGACCGTCAGAGACTTCACAGTTCACAACTCACATCACACCATATCCAACCTGAGATATACGACATCGGTCACAAAAACTCATCTGCTAACCGCCAGTCCCACATCAACTGGAAGTCCTCTAACCACGTACCCCTCCTGCTTCTCTTGCAGGGCCACCAGTCCGTTCCTCCGAACACTGGCCACGCACCAATTGGCACCATCTTGGTCCTCCATGGCCCTCTGGCCAACACTAATTCCTCGAGAAGGGAAAGAACAATGCGGCCACTCACGTGAACCTCGAGCTCCTCGAACACACTAATCCCGAGGCACGTCGCCTCCAACACATTTCTCAACGGTGGAACTCCCATCTTACCTTTGCAGTTTGAGGAATTCTTTCATCGAGGAGACAGCTGTTCCACCCTACAGTTGTCCAATTCGCACTTGGCAAATCTGCAGTTCCCATGAACTGCCAACCAACAACAACCAACTCACAGTGCCCACCTATGCACAACATCGCTCAGGTTAAATAACTGCTCGCTTCACACACAATCCCCTTCCACCATTCCTCCCGAGCCAGGGGAAGCCTCTGACCTTAGCACCATGATCTAGTCAGTGCAACTTCAAAATCACCAAGCTCCAAACTCTATCGAGTCTCGTCATAGCCGAGCACTCTATCCATCACTTATCTAGCCTCGAACACCATGTTCGTCGATTCACCAATACGCTAACCACAGATAGCCTGGGCGCTTAGATAACTCAATTAGCTCCCTCAACTACTCATGGCATCCCCACAGGGTCACACCCTTGACACCAACCCACAATATTCCTCGAATCCACTTCAAGCACATCCACACCGATCAAGGTTGGTCAAATCATTGCCTCAGCTCCGGGCAACACGCACCTGCGCCTCATCACCAACCCGAATAGCCACGACCTATCTTCAATGCCAATCACAAACCGACTCCACTCGAAGCCATGTGACACGATTCGTGAAAAAGGACTAGCACACGGTCACTCGCATCCAGCAACTCTTATCACTGTGCTACCCAATTCTCAACACTCAGCACGACACTGCCACCGACTCACGACAATTAAGGCCACACACATGGCCAACACCGCCTCCTATCCCAAGGAAACTCTCCACAATTGACCATGAAGCCTCCATGACTTACTCAACACCAAAACATTTACCACCCTCAACAACCAATCCGATCCCAGGGCCTGTGGGTTATGGGCCCACCATGCTTTCGCTGCACAACTCTGCACCGACCAAACACAGGAACAGGGGGGAACCTAACATCCGCCATAACACGGCCCCCAACATAAAATGACTAAATCCAGAAGTGCGGGTGAAGAAGCTTACACCCCTCGATTCTAGAACGCAGCCTTCCTTCATGCCCAACAACTCACCTACAACACTGCAAGTCTCTACACCAAAACACCTCGGTAGGCCCAACGCCGACCTCGTAACATAACACATTGGCTCAGTAGGTAACTCTACCCAACTGACTCAACATCATCTCAATGGCACTTACACCATAACACTAGGGAAAAGGCATACAGCTCCCTACAGGCAGCTCCACTACCAACACATAGGACACTCTTGCAAACTCCTAAACGCTTAAGGGGGGACACAAACACAATTAAAATAAGAGCCATGGAATCAATCAAAATACACAGCAAGGAATTAACTCAAAAATAAACAACGCATACCTTCTAGGAGGTGGGATGTCTCCACTACCACCAGGGCCATGCCTCACATGCCCTAGAAAACTGCACCTCGCCACTTCGAAAAATTGCTACCTCAGTTGAGATGACCACTCAGGGCAATCACATGCCTCGTGTCCTACCTGACCACACCTGTAGCACCTCCCAGCGCTCGAACACGATCTACCTGGATGCAGACTGCCACAACTCTAACACTGACCATGCTGACCTCCAGCCACACTTTGCCACTAAACCTGGAGCGAAGTTTGCGGCACGCTCTCCTCTGACGCCTGCCTCTGACCCTTAAGCCACTGCTTGTATCTCCACCCCAATCTCTGAGGACGCCTACTGGAAGGTGAAGATGCCACCAAGGATCACTGGCTCAAAGGTTACTGAACCTCAATTTGCTGAACCTGACCCGGTGAAAATTACTCTACCTGAGACTCTCAGGTCCTCAAAATCTCTGCCTCCAAAGCCACCACTGCCTCGAATGTCGCGTCTAGACCTACAACTTGAGTTAATGCCCCAGATTTTTTTCAAATATTTATGGATATTTATGTGTATTTTTTTCTGATGAGCCTTCAGATCACTGTGCAGGGTGAACCGTGGCGTTCTCTGACTCTGGGATAGTACCAGCGCGTTGTGCTCTTTTCGGGGATCACGAAGATAATTTTTTCATATTTTTCATATTTTTCAAAAATTTTAAAATTTCTTATTTAAACCCCCCACCCCTCTCTCTTTCTCTCATTCTCTCTTCCTCACTCTCTCTCTTCTCATGCTCTCCCTTTCTCTCCCTCTCTTCTCTAGCGGCCAACGGAGGTGGACGGGGGTGAGGCGGCGAGGTTCGTGGGGCGAGGGATGGCGGGGATGGGATGACGGACAGAGGGAGGGAGTTGTCTTGGGAAGCGGGGATGGAATTTGAATTTGAATTGAGGGGGGGATGAGAGAGATGGGGGAGCCTTTTCTTGGAGGAAGAGAGAGAGAGAGAGGGAAAGTGGGAGAGTCACACTCCACTAGAAGGGGGGAGGAAAATTCACTCAAATGGAATTTGTATCTCTCAAGCAACAATTGTTACAAATGGAGGGGGGTTAGGTCCTATTTATAGGCACCCAACTCTTTACATGACCGAAATGCCCTTGGCATTCATACAAAAGATCAAAGCTATCCTAAGCAACCAATATGGGCCCAAACTAGGATGCTATGACCCATTAATACAAAACAAGAGAAATTGGACTCATGACCACATGACTCAATAAAGAAAAAAATACATAAATAAGACTCAAAACAAAGATAACATGTAAGGATCAAAATTGAGCTATCCTCAGAAATACGCAGACGACTCAAATCATAAGGAGTAGCATGTGATGTCCTCATTATACCCCCGGGGTGGGAAGAACTCGACCTCGTCAAGTATGGGTGCACCAGGGTAGTGATCCAACGCGTTCGGACCCAGGCGTGACAGGTCCTCTGACTCAAACCTTGCGTCCGTAGCCAGGGAACAATTCTTCAGCCTCTCAAGGTGGCACGGACGCACCCTCTTCCTGGTGATGGTACCTTGCTTGCCTAGTATTGCCTCCATGTGCACACGTCGGGTTCTCTGGTTGATATGTGGAGGCTCTCTGAAGGTGTCACTCACGAAGGATGGTATAGGCCTGAGATAGTCACTAGGATCCACCGCGGGGCCCTCATAAGGTGCCGGATCTGCCACACGAAAGGTGGGGTGTATCTCAAATCCCATCTGTGAGTCCAGCTCGTAAGTAGCGTTGCCAAAGCCACTCGAAACTTAGAAAGGTCCAAGTTCTCGTGCCCTCGATTCGGAGGTAACCTTAGGGTAGAGCCACTCTAATATCATCATCACCGGGTAGCCAACTTGGGATCTTAAGTGGCGCTCGTGGGCTTTTATCCGCTCCTTGTGAACCTCACCGCTCATTGCGAATTGCTTGCTTAAGTGCTTATGCCATGCATTATGATGCGGTGTATGTGTGAAAACTATAATGTGCAAGGGTGGACCGGGACAACCATATGTGGACCTATCGGGCATGTAGTGACTATCAGACTTGTCAGACGTGGGAGGTCCTGGGCACCCACAAGTGAACCTATCATGAATTTGTAGGACCAATGCTGGGGGACTAGGACACCCATAAGTGTACTTTTCATGCCCATGGCTAGTCGGGTTGGTGATGATGGAAGGGGGAGGGCCAGCACATCCAAATGTGGACCAGCCATGCATGTGTGTAATACAAATGGGATGACTTGACCTATTTACCATGCAGGATGATGCGATATGCCATGACACATGCATTCCTATCCCAGAGATGACTTCCATGCATGGGGGTATGGGAGGACCCTTGAGCTTCCACTCGTAGGGATGAAAAGGGTCTAGGAAGGTGGACATCTTGGGGTGGGGCACTTCCTCATTCCCTAGGTGTATGTCAATCATGGTCATGGATCGAGGGTGGCCCCGACTTGCTGGAGGGTCATCATGGGACGTGACTAGAGTGCCACCTAATGCGGGTGATCCAATACGATATAGACACGTTCCCCCATGGATCGGTAAGCTTCTAAACTCAAAATGCTTCTATATGCACTAAAATGCTTCTCTAAATGCTGACTTTGACTTGATTGCCCTTTTCAGGTATGCTGGATGCCCTATCGTGACGAGGGTCGTGAGGGACAACCTTGGGTAGAGGCGGCCCAGGCGTACGCTGGACGGGAGATCTGGCTACACTGCCTAAACATCATCGAGCCTCTGCATCATCGACTGATCATGAGGACGAGAGGAGTGCACCAGTCGGACGTGGAGTACCCCGCTTGAGACGATGAGCGACGGGAGGTCCTCGAAGGGACTGAGTGGCAACATTGACTGGACAACTCGGGTGCTCGACCAGGTACGTGACTAGACAAGGAGGGGTCAGGTGGTAAAGGCCCGAGTGACCAGCGACGAGGCCTACTTGAAGGCCTACGCCCAGAGGTACGGCAACCGAGTGTTCCGCGACATCCGACGACCGGTATGAACTCTAAAACTCATGCTTTTCCTTAATTATTTAATGATGCCTAAATGCACTGACATCTTGATTTGCTACATGCAGCTAGATCTACAGGGACGCATCGCGGAGCTCCAAGGACTCCTCCATTCTACCATACAGTAGAGGGATGACCTCCAATGCATGTTGGACCTTCTGGTGAGCTTCCCTAAACCTTGGACTTAATTGACTTATGCTATGCAACTGACCCTGACTTCTAAATGTAGCGAGCTGAGGGGGCACAGTGACAGGGACCGGACACGCCATCCTCCTCGTCACGGCCTGTGGGCGGCAGGGCTGAGCGAGATGCGAATTTTGCTCGGGTGGTTGCTCGGGCTGAGGAGGCCGAGGCCACTCTTGCGGAGAGGGTAAGCAAAACCAAACCGAGTTCCTTAGACTTAAATGCTTATGATGATGCAACTATGCTGACCATGATGAATGCAAATGCAGGCGAGAGAGCTTACCACGGCATTGGCCGAGGTGGAGCGGGCCAGAGTAGAGTCAGAGTGCTCCCGGGCAGAGATGGAGCGATCCCGAGTAGAGACAGAGTGCTTCCGTGCAGAGGTAGAGTAGCTTCGAGTGGATCTGGAGTAGTCCCGAGTGGAGACAGAGTGACTTCGCATCGGGGCGGTGGACCTAGAGCACTACCGGACTGAGGCGAGGGAGGCTCAGTGCCAGGCCTTCGAGATAAGGATCGAGCAACAGACAGCAGAGCAAATGGTCTGACTGATGGGCCAGGGACCCTAGAGGAGCGCATGGCAGAGCGCTGCACGGAGCGGTGCACAGGGTGATTCATTCACAGATTTTCTTACTAGCTCCTCCGGCCAGTGGAGGAACGAGGAGGCGGAGAGGAGACGACGACGAGAGGAGGGTAGCTCAGCCATGGGCCTACCAGAGAAGAGGCATGAGGGCACTGGGGACAGCGACAGCCCAGGAGACAGACCGACTGAGTGACTTGTACTCTTCCTTTTCTTTTCATGCACACTTTGTACCTGGTCATGTGGGTCACTCTGCCTCGGGATCTCTGCCTCCCCACAGTAGCTGACCGAGACAACTGAGGAAACTGCTCCTGTCGCTGGTACTACTGCAGCTGCGTTGGCACCTGCTGGGGCTGAAACTGCTGCTGCGGCCGAAACCCAGACGACTGACTCAGCCTCTACGGACAGTCTCGCGTCATGTGCCCTGACTGATCACACCTGAAGCAAACCACTGGTGCTGGACACGGTCTGCTTGGATGAGAACCACCGCACCTGGGACACCCGTCCCAAGCGCCACTCACCGAACTCTGATGTTGCAAAGTCGCTGACTGCTGAACATTGCCTACCGACTCCTGCTGCGTGCACCCCTTACGATCCTGATGCCTCCTGCCCCAGCCAGCTTCCCTAAGCAGCTTCTTGAGCTTCGAGCCAAAGGAAGAAGACTCCGACACTGGGGCAACTGACTGCGTCGCCATGGAACCACCTGCTGAAAGTTGGACAGTACTCTGCTACTAAACTACTGACGGCTGACCGAAAGCTGCCTGACCCTGACCAGCACTGCCCTGCCCTCGGATCTTCTGCAAGTCTCTCTCCAACGCTGACGCTGCCTTGCACGCTGCATCCAAAGTGGTCGACCCTGACGCAAGAAGATGGTGCCTCAGCTCGACCCTCAATCCACTAACAAACTGATCGGTCTTCACCTCCTCATCTGCCATGATGTGCGACGCATAAAGGCCTAACTCAACGAACCTGGCACGGTACTGCATCACTAACATGTCACCCTGGGTCAACTCCATGAACTCGCGCAGCCTCTGAGTCCTGATGAAAGACGGACAGAAGGCGTGCTCAAATGCCGTGACGAACTCCTGCCACGTGATCTGCTGAAGGGGACGAGCCTAGAATGCTGTCTCCCACTCTGACGTCCACCAAGTACGGGCCGCTCCCTAAGACGATGCATAGCCAATACCACCTGATCCTCCTCAGCACACTCCATCGCACTGAAGATCCGTTGCAAATCATCCAACCATTGCCTAGCCTCCTCTGGATCTGGCTGCCCGCTGAAGGAAGGCGGCTGGAACTGCAGAAACTCCTTCAACACCTGACTGGGACCACCTCGAGAAGACGAACCCTCACCGGCCTCTCCTTTCTGCTGCTGGTCCACCTGCTGCCGCTGCCGAAAAACATAATCGAACATGTCTTGGAAGAAGTCATCCATCCTTGGAGCTCACGCACCTCCAGCCACACCCTCTGGTACCGTGGCTCTGCTCTGCTCCTCTGGACCACCGTTCGACTCCCCCTGCTGGGAACGAGCCCTCCTCCGCGGCGCCATAACACCTGACATCGAGAGAACAATCGCAATTCAATAAAACACACGGACCCTAGGCCAGTCGCTGACTGTACAGGACATTCATGGACCTTCTGGACCACTGTGGTCATTTTAGATCCTTATACACATTCACAACCACTCTCTGATACCACCTGTAGTGACCCGGGATCCGAGTACTGGAAAGGAACCGGCGCAACTCGAACCTCGGCCCGCCTCCCACGAGCCCGAAGACTCGGAAGGGATAAAAGGATAGGTCTACGACTAGTGACTCCATCACGAGGAAAGAGGAAGGTACTCTATCGGGATCTAAAATAGTGCCATAGTTTTTATAATCTAAGTTAAACATGGCACATATGCAACATGGAATGCATAAGAAACTAAACTAGCATCTTTTAGAATGCCAGGGAACATAACGGACTAAGATCACCCCATTACAAGGTGTGACGGATCAGGGTAGGGGTGTTACCTTGCTTGTGACGTGCCTCCCTCAGTCTATTATACTCACCCAAACATCTTATGAAAAATACAAAGACAGTCACACAGATTGTAACGCACCAAGCAAGGGGCGTTAAATCCATATAACGCACCTCCCATGGGCCGTCACACTCACTAGAACGACAGAAATCCACATATTATATACAGAAAATGTAACGCACCAGGGCTGGTGCGTTACATGACTTTAACACACGGGGTCAGGTCCATTAAAGGCACCCAAACACCTAAAATCCATAGTTTTTAAACAGAATGTAACGCACTAAGGATGACGCGTTACACGACCATGACGGACTAGGGATGGGCCGTCAGACTAACCACCTATCTCAGTCAACGATCAAAGGAACGGTCAATGGTCAAATGACGGACCAGGGTTGGCCCGTTACCATTCAGGTGATGCATCAGTCGTGGCACGTCAGGGGACTGTAACACACCTGGGGTGGTGCATTACACCGACTGGGTAGCGAACTTGCGGAGTTCGAATCCAAACCCCCTCCCGGTCGACCAAAATCAACGGGAATTGCGGGGAAACTAGTTTTTCTAACAAACCACCCTGCCATACTAACATTCCATAACTAAACATGCCATTAAAATCAAAAGACAATGCTCATGAAGATAATTTCATGATTTTAAGGCTAATTTACACTAGCATGGAAGATTACACAAAAATCGAGAAAATAGGCGTAGGACCACGGCGCATGTGGTACCGGCGGGTTCCTAACGAGAAGAAGATTCCATCCCTCTACCTCTTACGCGATGGGAATGTCGTTCGAGGCACGTGTGGATGAAGGGGCGCCGTGGCTCCACTCGGCCCGACCCACCTCCACGCTCTGTGAATCGAGGTAAGAAGGGCGTCACCGCGACCCACACGACACGACCATTCCAACTGTACCTCCCTTGCCTCGATCAGTGGCCGTCTAGACCAAAATCGAGAGAGAAGAACGATTACCAAGAAATTAGCCTAAAATTTCACAAAATGAGGTTTACACGAAAATCGATGAAAATGGCGACGGATGGCGACGCATGTGGTGTCAATGGGTTCCTGGCAAGACCAGGAATCCATTCCCCTACCTAGTGCGTGGCGAAGATCGTGAATCGGTGCAGATCGGGCGATGGGGGCCATGCCGTCCTCTCGCTCCCACACGCCTCCACGCTCCACGATAAGAGAGAAGAAGGGTATCAGCACGATCCTCGCATCGAGCCCGTCCCGTCGGTACCTCCCACGCGTTGATCGGAGTCCGTTTAGACCGAAATCGAGTGAGAGGGGGAGAGAAGGAGAGAGAACGTATGAGGGAGAGAGAAGAGAGAGAGAGTGATCGAGAGAGTGAGGCACAACAAGGCTTCCTATCAACCACTAAGCCGATCCAGGTTGACGGGAGCCAGACACGTCACAGACAGACTCAGACGCTGACACATTAACACATCCACCGCCATTGCAGCACAAGCAAGCAGAACCACCAGGAACACAAGCGGCGGAGGACGACAACACCCTGGGCAAAGCAACTCATCAGTCTACTACTAGGGGAAACCCAACAGTCAAGAGATAGCCGCTACACGACCAGAGGTAAGGATGATGGTAGCTTCTAGATAAAATCGTTAGGAAACTATCGTAGTCTAGGAAAAGATCACTCCCAGTCGCCTAATCGACCAATCCAGACAACCACCGACAGACAAACACCGTCCTAAACAAAAACTTAGGACAGACGAATGCACAACACACAAACAGACGGCTAACGTAGCAAACAGGACTATAACGCACCAGCAGAGGGGCGCTATAAGAACATAATGCATCGCCAGAGGGGCGTTATGCAGACCAGACATGAAAACCACCACAGATGACATAACACGCTACCAACGGAGCGTCATATCAACATAACGCACGGCACGAAGGGCGTTATTCAAGACCGACCAACTCAACGTATAACGGACTACCTCTGTCCCGTTATACAGGCATTACGCATGCGGGGAGATGCGTTATACCAAAGCAGACACCAAAACAAGCAGCCATAGGCTACGGGCACATAACGGACCAAAGCACATCCGTTACAGACACACGACGCACTGGGCGAGGCGCGTTATGGCAACCCCTCGACCCAGTCAAAGCCATGGTCAGTGGGCCATAACGGCTCTACATCTGTGTGTCATCTAATACATGACGCATGGGGAGAAGTCTGTTATGCGAACCGACTGACCCAGTCTTCGAGGCAGGCACAGTCAACGAGAGATCTGACATGTCAGATCTTCGAAATCCACCTACCATAACGCACCTGGGCAGGGGCGTTATGTCCCACATAACGATACAGACCCGGTCTGTTATGCTCCAAATCCTCCGAAGACCAAAAATAGCAAGCGACGCATAACGGTCTATCGTGCGACCGTTATGCAGCATGGCGGTCTCTAGTTGGACCGTCATGCCAACCCGACGGTGAAAAGGGTGGAATGGCCGATTCGGCCCGTTCCATGCCCCATACACGCCGTAGCGCAGGGGAAATACATCTAGACGGTAGGAAATCCATCCAGGATTCTAAAAACACCACATGCGCACACTGAAACACATTAAAACGGAGATCTAGGTGATTTAGACAAATCGACCCACGAAGAGTCATCGGGGTTCCCGAACTCCTACCGGCCCCGAATGACAACCAATCGACACGAAACTGGTGGGGTTGGGATCCTGACATCCCAGTGGTTAGTTTGACACTAACTACGCTACGAGAGGTTGCCATTTTTCGGCCAACCCTACGAACCCCGAAAATGATAGTTTACGCTAAACCGGCTCGATCTCCCCCGATCGGCCACCATTCTACGCGAAACTACTGCCAAAACGTGCAGAACGCAGAGAGGGTCCATCTCCCTACCTCCACCGAAGAAACCGAGCGCCAGAGGCGACTAATCCATCTCCAACCCCGAATTCAAAGTGACGGATCCTGAAGATTGCGCCCTCTCAGTGTGACCCCCAAGACATCGCTTCATATCCTGCGAAAATAGATTTAGAGCAAAGGAAAAAACTGGCAGGCTACGTGGCAAGTTCCAGAAATTACGCAAAAGATAAAAGTCTTCGTTTCTAGAGTAAAAAGCCTACAAAATAAGAAGAAGTGACCTGGCAAAAAGAAAAGTACAATGTGAAGGAAACAAAGGAAAGATAAAGGATAGGCGAGCACTCTCTCAGGAGCTCACCCCGGCAGTAGCATCGCGTGGCCCTCTATCTCGGTCCTCAAGCACGCTTCCGGCAACAGTCCCAGGGGGCAGCGGGTCGTCGGTCAGGACAACTACGTTCTCCTCCACCGACAAGCTAGCTCTAGCTGTGTGCCCCTCAATGCTCGGCTCCGCCACTTGCTCCTTAGTGCTCGACTCTTCCTCGCTGAGCTCCTCCTCGCCATCGCTGGCCTCGGGGTCAAACAGTATCAGTGGGGGGGTACAAGGAAGGCACGATGACCCCCAAGCTATCAATAGTAGCCTGAAGAGCGACCGACCAACCTTCTTGGAAGCAACAGTCCCAAGCAGGGCCATAGACTTCGACAGTCACCGTGGCCAGCTCGTCCTGATAGGCCGAGGACAAACGGAAGCTCTCCATCGCCTCCACGTCAACGACGAGCATCGATGAGTGCAAGATTTAGGCTTGTGCCTCCGCCTCCCAGGCTCAGAGTTCGGCGGCGTCAACCAGGGTCCCCAGCCTGGATGATCGAGCTTCAGTCGCCTCAGCCCAGTTAATTGCGTCACACTAAGATTCCTCCAACATTTGGACCTGAACGTGGAAGAAGTCCCGGTCTCGTTCTGCCTCGGCTAGGGCCTGCTCCCACTGCTCGAGCTGCTCTTGAAGCAATGCAACCTCAGCCTTGTGTGCCACTTGCCACCCCCTGAGCCCGTTACACTGAGCCGTCAGCCCCGCCTACGTGGCCTGGTTGACTTCCAGCTCTCGCGCAATGCCAGAGAAATGGTACCACCATAAGCCAAACGCCCTGGCAACCAAGACCAAGTTCTTCGCTGCCAGGTCGACCAGCTCATCATGGGCCCCGAAGCTGAATTCCCAAGTCTAGTCCCGTGGTTGAATGACCTTGCCCATAAAGGCAGCCGCCTCTTCCCAAATAGCAGACTTGAAGGCGGGCTCCTCTGGCGGCAGGAAGCGGGGGCCTGAGGGAGAAACGGGCGGCAGGAGGTGAGCCCTCACCTCCTCCGCACTGATCTCCTCACCCTCCTAGGTAGGATCCTTGCCCTTGTCAGGAGCATCCCCTGCAGGGACAGGAGTCTGCGGGGTCAGAGTAGGAACAGACTCTTCAGTCGGCGTCGATGCCGGTAGAGTTAAGGGCTGTTGGGTCCCGTAGTGCAGGAACATGGTTCTAGAGGGGGGTGAATAGAACCTTCTGCTAAAATGATGTCCAATTAAGAACTCAAACAACCTCACAGCGGAATTAAAGAGATTGATAAGGATGAGAAAATTAAGCTAAACAAGTTAACTAAATTCTCTTTAATTGCTTATACTGATGTGGATTATGCCAGTTGTATTATAGATCGTAAAAGTATGAGTGGATATTTTTAGTTTCTTGGTGGGTGCCTTGTCTCATGGGCCTCCAAGAAAATAACATTTAGTAGCTCTCTCTACGGCCGAGACTGAGTATGTAACCGCCAGAAGTTGTGGAGCCCAAGTACTTTGGATCAAAAATCAACTGCTTGATTTGAATGTTGAAGTGAATTGTGTACCGATCCTGTGTGATAATACAAGTGTAATTAACCTATCAAAAAATCTTGTTCAACACTCCTGAACCAAACACATTGACATTCGGCATCATTTTTTAAGAGATCATGTAGGCAAGAGGGATTTTGAGTTCAGATTTATTGATACACACAACCAACTGGCTGATATCTTCACAAAACTCCTAAATCAATATCAATTCAATAAAATCAGGAGAGAACTTGGCATGTGCAAGAGTGAGGGCATACGCACTTAGGTCTGCACTAGGTTAAGCATTTTGTTTTGATGTGCGAGATGCATGCATATATTGTGTGTACTTTATTCATTTTAGGTATGATAAATACCTACCATGTGTGCTTGTACTTATATATATCAACACATTTCCCTTGACATATTCCTAAGACTGCATAATCCTTGACGAATAAGTGTGGACTGGTGATCTAGGGGCGCTAAGTAGTCACCAAAGGGGGAGTCCGCAGTTTCCTTCAGTCGACACATCACCTTCATCTCAAAAATTAAAAAATAATAATAAATAAGAATATATATAAAAAAAGGAGGGGGGGAGTCTACAAGCAAGTGGAGCCTACCTTTATAACTGGAGATCGATAGAGAATGACACTTATTTTCCAGGACAAAAAAGTGGGTCTTTCCCTTTTTTTGGTCGACTGCCGGCCTTGCATCGGTCAACCGACCGCGGCGAACCGCTCCGGTTCAGCCATGGCTGAACCCCTTCTTAAAGGGCACTTCACCCTTTTCTCTTCATTTCATTCCACCCACTCTCTCTCCCTTATACCCTCCTAACCCTAGCACACCTCCCTCTCATCTTCTAAGCCCCCAAAACCCTACATCTTCTTCCTTCTCACAAGATCCGGCCAACCGCTCTTAGTTTCGAAACGATACCTCACCGACATTCGTGCATCCATATCATCTTTCTATCCAGTTCCAGAGCTTAGTGAAGGTGCTTGCTGTCCTCCGAGTGTCTCTATCTACCCCAAGGTTGATCCTTCCAGTCCAAAGGTTTTTACCCCAGGTTTTCCAATCTACGATGCCACCAAGAAGGAGTTCTCGGTGTCTTGTTCAGGGGGAGTCTAGAGCCCGGAGGCATGAAGCTCCGGCTGCTCCACCACGGTAGGCTCCGGAACCAAGGCTACCTCCAAGACCTATCATCGATCCTCATCTTATGGATTTTGGTGAGATGAATGTGATGGGGTCATCACCTACACCCTGTCTTTTTTCGGGGCCCGGACAGCTCGTCGGCAAGCACCATTGCGTCCGTCTTATTTTCCTGAGTCCATCCATGTAATTTTCTTAATTTTATTGAGTCAATCACAATGTAATTTCGGCTAGGAAGGCGTTGACGCACCGTTGTGGTGCGTCCACGCAGAGAGAGGGCCAAAGGGGTGTACCGGCGAAGGAGCTAAGGGAGGCTGCATCCACGCCATGAAGCGAAGGGTTGACGCTGAAGGAAGTGAAGGGTGGCATACCGGTGAAGGGACCATTAAAAAAAAAAAAGAACACATAAAGATGTACGACGTCAAAAGGAAACAGTAAAGCACAGGGCGCCCAAAATTTCCATTGATGCAGATTGTTAGGCCTTTTCTTATCGATTAGCCAATCATGCTGTGAAGTTTGGCGAGCAAATTCTTATTTTATGTCTGCACAAGACTATGGACATATGGCATCACCACCGTACTATGGACATAACCGTTTCAACGCGGTGCGACCACACAAGAGGGGAAGAAAACTAGATCACTAGCTAGAAGATGGCGGTGACATCAGCGAAGCGCCAGAAGATTTAGAAGACCCTGCAGGGATATATAGCTGCAGCAAGCCTCCCCCTCCAAGTAAGGAGTACTGTCAACATCTCCGTCCTTCCCCCCTCTAACAAACCCACCTCACGGTTGTGGACTCTGGCCTCTGGCTTCCAGAAGCAAGACTTTCCGATCGGTTCCTGCGAGGCAGACGAAGTAGTTTTAGGAGGGGGATCGAGGATGCGACTCGAGCTAGTTGACAGGCTAAATAAATGATTTCAACATGCATCCCCGTCTCCAATTACCCTGAGAACAACGCCACTTAAGTTTTGATTACTGCTGCTGTCCAACAAAAAGAAGAAGAAACTTCTGTCCATGCATGGGGAGCGAAGTGTCTCCTATCAGTCTGTCAAATTCTACCATTTGTGGACTCCCTCAGATCTTCTCCATCGAGGGGAGGGGGAGCGATGGAGAAAGTTTTCTTTGCCCTGTGCGTGTGAGATGTCATGGGCACCACGTGTGTGAGCTTTGACATGGAAGAAGTCGAGGGTGTATCTGGTGTACGTAGAAAGTCCCAAGACTAAAAGGTCTGTGTTGTGCAGGGGGACCACGTTGTCTGCTAGACGTCTGACCTACAGGTTTTCCTCACTGCAACTACCGACGGTTTAATATGTTGGAAATTTGCTCTTAGGATCCGTTGCGCTTTCATGGCGGGGAAACAAAAGTCAATGGAACACCTGAGGGAGTGGTGGGAACAGGCTGCACTTGTCACCTGCCTCATGGTGTAAGGGCCGGAGGGAAAGCACTGATACATAGCTAGGTTGGCCTCCATAATTAGTGTTCATATATATATATATATATATATATGACTTTAAAAATGGGCACAAGGCTCACTAGGCTTAAGGTATTTCTCACATTAGATGATTTCATGAACTGGAAGCTTTTGCATCCATGCCCTTTTCCATGTAAATGTCTTATCTTTGGCTTTTTAAACAACTGGGGCCAGGCAAATAAGATCAAAGCATTGAGAGAGAGAGAGAGAGAGAGAGAGAGAGCGCACGTGCAGAGGGGGAAACGAGCATCCACACTGACACAACCACACATGCGTACACCCACGGGGGGGTAGATAGATAGATAGATAGATAGATAGATCGATAGGCTATAACAATAGTGGATGTCGAACTACATGTTCAATGCCTGGCATTTATAGGGCCCGATCTGGTCCTGGGAGGAGTGCCCGAAAGTACTTGTGCCCGAGGGAGTTGAATGATTACGGTGTGACATTGCACCAAAGTACTTATCTTTCTTGAGACATTCCACCAGTTCTTGAATCGAAATGACATGACTTGACTTGACATGACATGACTCGCATAACCCACAAAAAGGTATATACATGTTACTTGCTTGAAATTGATAGCCAATTCATGACTTGATATATGTTACTTGCTTGAATGACTTACATTATCACGAATACATGCCTGACATACTTGTTCCTTAAATGTCTATTGATATCAACTCTTGATTTCAAGATTACACGTTCTCTCTATAGAGTCATTTTCATGCGAACATGCATAGTTTGTTGCATTCCATGATAATCGGTAATCTACTTAATGCAATGCTAGTATTTGAGATTTAGCACCTACTGAGCTCTCACACATATAGTTTCCCCCCCTCTTTTCAGGTAAATCCAATGAGGAAGTAACAAACACGGATGGGGAAGAGCAAGAGTGAAGTTATAGAGCCTTCCAAGTGTCTAGAGTTCATAGTTTGTCTATCTTTATAGTTCTTGAGTCATGATTGTAATTTCCTTCTTATTTGAGTCAAATTATTGGAGAATGTAATAAGGATGATTATGAATGAAATAAAGGATTGGGTTTATTGCTATCTTGCGCGCTCTGTCTTTGTGTTGAATGCACTACACTCTGATTGACATGAATGATATAGACTCATCGCGACACCCCCGGGTAACCTTCCGCGCTCGGGGCATGACAAGCAGAGTCCAGTCCAACTAAAGACAAGTATAGTCCAATAGAAAGGGAAACGTACCCTCAAGTCGGGGGAAGCCCGACACTGGTAAAGTTGGCAGCTAAGAACCACACATCACACCTCCAGACCACGAGGAAGAAGAACAACTACACCTGAAAAGTCAGGGGTGAGTCTCGTGTCAGTGGCTCAGTAGGGGTCCCACAGATCCCCACCAAGAAACCAAAGTGGTAACAACTGTAACAACAACAAGAGTAACAACAGTAACAATAACAAAAGTAACAACAGGAGTAGGAACAATAGTAGAAGTGAAGAGGAAAGCCGTACAGAGCAAACTACGACAACCGATGAAACCTCAGCCCTCTAACATATTCCTAATCGGTAAGGCACCACTTCCCATACACATGGTAGTAAGTTGCCACACTAATCACAAGAAACTTTGATTACATTGCCAGAATGATAAAACGGATGAATACGGTGAGCTAGAAGGGGAGGGGATGAATATATCACCGCTTAAAAATTCTTTTCAATACCTTTAAATCACACTAAGGTTCAATTAAACCCGACAATGAGAATAGATGACTTTAGAGGCAATTAGTCGAACAGATGTTAAATGGATGAAGAACAATGGCACACAAAATGCAAACCATAAGAAGGCTCAGAGATTTTTAGGTGGTTCGATTGCCAGTTGCAATCTACGTCCACCCCTTACTCAACCTGAGTAAGGCTTCCTTCCACTAACATCGATCCTTCTTTAGACCTCTTCTGTGCTTGCTTTGAGCTGGAGGAGCACACCCATGTCGGGAAGGGCTTCTTTTTTCTTCAGGCGAGGAAGGGGAGGGATTGTGTGGTGCTTTTCCCTCGGGATTCTTCACACAAGGGATCGAAGACGTGGTTTTTCTGGGTCGGGTGTACTAGGGGGAATCCTTAGGGGTTCCCCGAGACGCCCAACTTTCATCCAGTGATCCCTTCGAAGCCGATGGTCATTCCTCCGGAGCTAGGGGAGGAGATTAAAATCCTTCAGGAGAATCGCAAGGCCACCATCGAGTTGATGACTCTAGCCAACATAGAGGAGTACCCTTACCTGGCGCTACCACCTGATGGTGAGAACTCAAGCTTCGAACTTCATGCTTTCTTGTTTCGGTCGGTCAAGCCTCTTGTTAATGACTTGCCCTTTGATAAGTAGAAGAAAGGCACGGTGGAGGCGAGGGGCAACTAGCCGATCGGGAGGTCATCGAGCTGGAGGAGACGACTACTCTGAGTTTGCTTCGAGCTCCAGCAGATCCTTCCTCTGCCCAAGATAAGGGCAAAAAAGTCATTCGAGATGATGCCTCTAGGCACTGAGGGTCCAAGTGGAAGGATGTTGGGGAGCGACTGCCTCTGGCTTTGATGAAGGGGTTGACAGACGAGAAGAGACGGTTGAAGAAGGTGAGGACTTCCCTCCCGACTGAGGAGCCTGTTGCCGAGGGTATCCGTTGCCCGAGCCTTCTTCCTGCCAAGCCAGAGGTGCCCATAATGGTCGAGGGGACTTCCTTTGAACTGGTAGAAGCGCAAGGGGAGGGGCTCAGCTCGGAGGTCCCGATTGGGGTTATCAGGATGCACAGTGAGGAGGAGGATGCCGAGGTGCGGGTCAGAGCCGGGTCAAGTGTCGTCGCCCAGATCGTGGAGATGATCGGGGGGAGCACTCCGACCCTGACGCTTTCGGAAGGAGCCCCTCCTCCTTGGCAAGGGCGGTTCGCTGTCCAAGCTGCCTTGTACAATCGGTGCCGAGACTTGGCACCTCCGTCGATTCGGGAGGAGTTCCGACGGTGCACCCCTCCTATGCTCTTTGAAAGGGTCATGAAGGGGGGTATCTTCGTGGCTCAATAGGGAGCCGAGATTACCAACTTCGTGGTGCGGCTGTTGAGCGAGGAGAGGAACCAATCCCAGGTTCGCGCCAAATCTGACTGTTGGATCGGTCGGTTGACATCTAAGCTTGAGGTGCTTCGACAGGAGGTGGCCTCACTCTGGGCCCGGGACTGGGCAAGCTAGGAAGATGCTCAGGCATAGGCTGAGCAACTGTCCCAAGCTCGGTACACAGCTGAGCTTAAGAGCAAGCTCTTGGAGGAGGAGCGCCGAGCTCATGTACAACGCTCGAGTCAATGGGTAGCTGAGCGTGAGGGGCTCAAAGGTCAGGTCTGAGAGACTGAGCAGGCCAGGGAAGAGGCCGAGGTTGTATGGGCCCAAGCCGAGGCAAGGTTGGGTAAGGCCGAGGCGGAGCTGGCCACGGCCGAGATGAAGCTAGTCGTGGCTGAGGTAAGAGTGGCCAAACTCGAGGAGACGACTGCGAGAGCCAGGGCTGAGGTGATCGAGCGATACCAGAGCTCGGAGGAGTATCAGGAAGCCCTGATGCAGGCTACCTTCACGTGCTACGAGCCAGGCTATCACCGGGGGCTGCGAAAGGGTTTTGACTAAGGCTATAGGCGGGCAGTCATAATGGCTCAAGAGCAAGCTTCTGATGAACTCCTCTTTCCTCTCGGGTAGCACTACGACTCTGGTGAGGATGGCTCAGATTCTCCTTCGTTGACGTCGAGCGGCGAAGAGCGGAGCGAAGGTGCCTCTACCTCAGTGGAAGAAGGATCGCCAACTCTGGGTGCTTCAGGAGGGAGCGCGGACGGGGTAGGTCCCATACAAATGGGGTCAGTGCCTAGGCCAGCCGTCACCAAGGACATCGGGGGCAATCCTCCAAGCACCGAGGGTCCTCCATCCGCTGAGCTTTGTGTGGGGCCACGAACTTCTCTGGATTCCCCCATCTCCATAGATTAGGGAAATATGTACTTGCCATATTTTTCCTCTTTGAACTTGGCAATGTAATAGCTTTTTTTTATATAATAGTAGCAGTATTAAGAATGTAATTAACTGCATCTTGCTGCCTTTGACTGAGTGGATCTTACCGTATCAGCGGTCGCCAGAGAGTCAGAGATTTTGCATGATTCGAGGCCAAAAAAGTAGGCATGCATGGTGGCCGACTGCAGGGCTAGCGCCTTTTCATTCTTCCATGCTTTAACTAACTTGTTGTTTTCACATATTCCCACGGGGGATTGTAGGGGAGGTAGCATGACTGCTCCTTGGGGAAGTACGTCTGTCTTTTTGCGTCTTTTTGAGGGGAGGTTTAATTAAGGCAGGTCTCCCCCTTCAACCTACAAAACATCCCGAAGGGTGCCTCCTCCTCTTCACATCGCTTTAGGCTTCCCTTGCACTCTTTCGCTTCCTCTTTCTATTTTCGCGAAGTAGTTATCTGCTACAATCGTCTTTGGTGAAGCATGGAAGGCGACTCTGAAGATGAAGACGTTGGCAATTGTAGGGGTGTTCCTGCTACTCTGGCATAGAAGAATGGTTAGCAATGGTCGGGCGGTGTACAAGAAGGGTCAACACATGGCGACGGGTTTCCTTCTAACTTTTAGATCGCCGCCCCCTAGGGGGAAGGGGAGAGGAGGAATCATTGATCCTCCTTTCTTTCATCCCCGCTCCCCCTCTGCCACTCCCTTCGAGGGAGTGCTCATTCTTTCTTGCGCCATCAATTTTTGATGGTTTCGCTACGATCCCAACTTCCAAAGAGTTGGCAGGGGAGGCCCTCTCTTATTTTCTATGAAGTTGGCACCTGGGTCTTCTCTCTCCTCCTATTTTCTCCTGATATAGGCTCTTCCGAATGCCCCGAGTAGATGAAATCAGTCATCCCATTATCCGAGCTAGTTCCCACACGAGGTGGAGTCAGTGGCATGGCCTGGGGGCTACCAACCTCATCCGCGTCAAGTGATCAGTCCGTGCTGCACCAGCTTTTCTCTTTCTTGCATATTGTACTAGCCACGGCCTATGTGATGTATAAAAATGTGTAATGGAATAAAAAAGAGAGATATTATCACAATCTGTTTCTTACATGTATGGAAAGGAGCTCAAAAATAGTATTTTCGCAACGTTGTCGCATTCCATGTCCGAGGAATGGGTGCTCCTTCCGTGGTAGATAATCGATATGCTCCTTTTTGGAGCGTCTCGACCACTCGGTATGGGGCTTCCCAGGTGGGGGCCAGCTTCCCCATTGCCTCCAGTGGTCGAGATGCTTCTGCTTTCCTTAGGACAAAATCTCCCGACTGGAAGCGTCTGTCTTGGACTTTGTTGTTGTAATAGCGAGTCATGCGCCGGTGGTATTCCATAGCTTGGATCCTCGCAACCTCACGTATCTCTTCTGTCAAGTCCTGGTTTTCTGACAACTTCTGCTCATTTAGCTTGAGCGAGAAGTTGATGACTCAGAAAGACGGGTTGTCAATCTCTCGAGGAATCACGACCTTAGTGCCATACACCAGTTGAAACGACGATTCACCAGTGGTAGTTTTGGGAGTAGTCCGGTACGACCACAGTATGCTAGGTAGTTCCTCGAGCCAGTTACCCTTGGCCTTCCTGAGCTTGGTCTTGATGCCTTTAAGGATAATCTTGTTGGCATTCTTGACCAGCCCGATAGCCTGAGGGTGTGCTACCGAAGTGAAGTGGTTACGGATATGGAGGTCGGTGCACTTATTCTTAAAATAAGTGGAGTCAAATTGCCAACTGTTATCACTCACAATAACTCGGGGATACTAAAGCGGTAGATGATCGACTTCCAAACAAAACTCGAAACCACTGTCTCGATTATTCTGGTGGTGGCTTCTGTGCGCCTCGATCCATTTGGACAAATAATCGATGATGACAAGAGGGGTTATCTCGCGCGGTGTCTGAGCTGAGGACGATGACCACGAATGCTAGAACTGCAAAGAGGGAAACGAGTCAGAGGTGCCTAGGGATGAATCCCCAGGGAAAACCCTCTGATGCTTAAGTTAGCGATTATGGTAGAGATCTGGTGAAAGGAGACGGGGGAAGGAGATAAGGGCGCAAGATTCCTCTCCACCAAGTGGTGAAGTGGCTCTAGCTCAGGGTTAGTATCGCTTAACAGTGCTTACCTTTCACAGGAAGGCCTCCCAGGTTTATATAGAGACTCATGAACGTGAGAGACCTGTGAGGTGAGGAGTTTCAGGGGGGGTTACGTTCCCTTCGTGGGCTCGTTAAGGCGCGAGGGCTCTTAATCGCCATTATCCCCATGATTCCCAGCTCGTAAAGGGCGCGCAACGGTCGCTTGGATAAGCCTTCGTCAGTCAGTCTGAGCATATGGCTCTGGCTTTAAGTGGTTCCCCCGAGCGATCGGTGCAAGGCTCAGGTGGGATGCATAGGCCCTCGAAGGGACCTCCCGATCGACCTGACGCTTGGACTTCCGAACCAGAGGGTCGCCTAGGAAGCACTTAATCTGAGTGAATTATTGGCCTTAGTGGGCCCCAAAAAGGTTGTCACTCATAGGAGCCGGGCCTCGTTTGGTCTAGCGGGACCTCGTTTGGCCGTTCCTTTTCGGGTAATAAAATTTCCCCTCTCCGCCTACCATTCATCTACTGAGCAGACTCCCATCATGGGAGTCTCGAAAGAGTAGTTTGATGCCCTAGCTTGGCAAGTTACTAACTTGAGGGAAGTCATCCTAGGCCTCACCCCACTCAAGGACACAGTCGGTGCCCTAGTGGACTCAGAGGTACCAAACACCTTGACCCTAGCTCAGCCATCAACACCGTAGCTACTCATGGTGGAGACCAATCATTTGCACCATCGAACCGTGGCACTCCTGCAGCCATAGTAGCTTCTCAGAGGCCCCTTGCCACAGAGCCTTCAGAAGCCAACCATGCAGAAGCTATGGACGTACTCACTATCATCAACCTTGAACGTGGACCTAGAGACCTCCCTACTCAAAAGCCAACACATCCACCTGAGGTGGCCAAGCCCCAACATTGACGACTCAAAGGCATCATGATGATCATCTCTAGCAAGGTCCCTCTAAACTGAGGAGGTCCTTGCTATATCGTGGAGGCCCTCCACAGAAAAGCATGCCAACACAAAATCCTCAGAGGTACGATCCTCCCCCGAACTTGGAACATGAAGAACCTCCGCCCATACCATGCATAATTCTCTTTACTCATATGTTTTCATTTATGATGAATTACACTATTTCTTACAAATGTTCCACTACCAACTCGTACTCATCGATGTAGCTAATTGTCAACCTTAGCTTGATTTTTGAGCCTTTTGTGACCATTAGTAAGACCTGAAGTCCCGTGATCAATAACACCCAAGAGGGGGGTGAATTGGGTGATGGCAAATTTTAATCTAACTTGGACAGATATGAACTTATATGAGATTTATCTAAAGAGAAAAACACTCAGTGATTCAAATTCATACGGACGCAGCAGTGAATAAATATAATCGAGCTAGGATCCTAAATAGCACTCAAGCAGCGGCGTCAAGAGTAAATACTAAAGAAGCAAGTACGACCGAAGGAGGAGTGAGTGCGTACCTCCACGCTCGGGGCGTGGGGAAGAAACCCGGCCAAGTCACACGATCTCCGGAACATGAGCTATCAAGTACAAGTAGAAATATGGTGCCCACTCCTCGCAGGGAGGTAAAAGGCTACAAAGTAACTCCGGGATCGTTCGAGGTGGGGTGACGGGTACCGGGTCGATGTAGCTAGTCGTCCACGTGCGGCCGCTAACGAAGGTACTCACGAACCGGTCCAACTTCGTAGCGAGGTAGGCGAACACCGGGCACCAAGGAGGAAGCACGACCCCCTGGTGACGAGTGGCAAGGGGCTGCTGGATGCTCAGGTGGGCGCCGGATGCCTTCGACATGGGAGGGAAGCTCCGGTGCGGCCGTTAAGTGGGCGGGCAGACTGCTGGCCCATCAGCCCGCAGCTGGGTAACAGCTGTCCGCAGAGCTTAGTACGCCCCTCTAGGAGCATCCGCTGATCACCAAACTTGGCGTAGACTCGGTGGCAGATGTCCCAGCGACGCCCGTGGAAGGAGAGTGACAATCGAGTCCCGTGGCGGCCGTGGGGAATTTTGTAACCGCCGCTGCGCAATCTGGCCTGCCTGCCTATTACAGCGATAGATGGTGGAAGAACGGCCGGTATGGGGGCTTCCTAGCAGCTTTAGGGGCGGAATTTTCTCTGGTACGAGGGTGGTTGAGGGGGGAAAGGGTGAGGCCAAGTGGCGGTGGGATGTTCTGTGGGAGTTCTGGCCAGAGAGGGTGGTGAGAGTTGGGGGTTTCAGTTCTGCATTCTGTGCAGAAAGAGCTATGGGTGGAATTGACGGACGTGGGCCACAAAGAGAACGGGCTTCTGGTGGCTCAAGGGAATTTCTGGGGATGGCTGGAGGTGTGTAGAAGTGATCCTCAAAGGCCCAGGTCGGACCAACAAGGTTTGAGGGTTGACCCTTTGGAGTGGTTGTGGGTCTGTCCCGCTAGGGCTGCAGAGAGGTAGTCCGCGCAGCGAAAGTGTCTCCCAATGTAACTTTCGACCCCAAATGAATTTTGGGATGAGGCTTTCACTGCTGGTTCGGGGACAGGGAGGGGAATAAAAGATGTGAAGAGGTCGTGGTGATTTTAGGATGGTAATGGAGCGTTCCTGTAGGATCTTTGCAGCTCTGGGTTCTGGCAAGCTTGCACAGGGTCAGCCAGAGCAACGAAAAGGCCTACAAATGCAACTCCGTCATACGGACGAATTTTTGGACGGCGTTTTCGGCTATAGTTCGGGAACGCACAGAGGAACAAAAGTCAAGAAGACACCTTCACGATTTAGGGACGGTATGGGGCCGTACCAACCTGATCTTCCAGACTCAAGTTCATAGGCAGACTGGCAGATCCGAGCGCAGGGAACCTTGGTTCATCTCCTCCGAGCATGTGGCCACCCAATGGACTCCGGCTCCGATCTTGAGAGAGGGGATGAAGAGATCTTCCTCAGCAATGGGAGGGGCATTTCGACATCACCTACATACCACAGAAAGCCATCAAGGGGCAAGCCGTCGCAGATTTCTTTGCGGCGCATCCCGTCCCCGAAGACTCCCCACTGGCCACGGAGCTGCCCGAAGATGAAACATTGGAAGCACATCAGGCCCAGCAAGCCGTGTGGCAGTTATACTTCGATGGAGCTTCCAGAACAGAGACAGCTCCCTCTGGGCATACCAGAGTGCGCGCTGGTGCAGGCATCATCCTCAAGTCTCCAGACGGGGAAGTGTTACACACTTCCTGCTGCGTCAATAAATCTTGCACAAACAATGAAGCAAAATATGAAGCCCTGATTGTCGGTCTCCAGGTCACTTTGCAGATGGAGATCAAGAGGTTGCAGGTGTTCGGCGACTCACTCCTAGTCGTCAGACAGGTCCAAGGGCAGTTTGATGTCCGGAAGCCTGAACTACTTCCTTACCACGCCAAGGCGAAAAGACTCATGGAGCAATTCTACCTCCTCGAGATGGGCCACATCGCCAGAGGAGAGAATGCCCAAGCCGACGCCTTGGTGAAATTGGCAAGCTCGCTGGCAGTCCCGCCGGATGGATCACTCGACATTCGAGTGATCAACCAACGCCAGGTGCCCAGCATGATAGAAGAGGAACCGGAGGAAAAAGAAGAGCTAGAAGTTGCCACAGCGGAAGCCGTCAGCCTACCTGACTGGAGGGTCCCCTATATACAGTGGTTCAAGTACCAGTAATTACCAGTACGAAGGGAAGAAAGGATCAGATTGATCAGGACGAAAGACTCTTACGAGCTCCGAAATGAAATCTTATTCTGAATCATGGCCGACGCCAGACACAAGATACTCCTCCGATGCTTGTCCAGTGAAGAGGCCCGGAGAGTCATGAAGGAAGTTCACGCCGGAGCGGCCGGTGCACAGCAAGCGGGGCCAAAAATGAAAATCGAAATAAAGAAGCTTGGCTATTACTGGCCGACGATGTTCGATGACTGTTGTAAATATGCTAAGTCATGTCAGAAGTGTCAGGAGCACGCCACAATACCCAGAAGGCCACCCGTGCCGCTGCATCCTACGGTGCCCAGCTGGCCGTTTGCCCAATGGGGAACAGATGTCGTGGGCCCGTTGCCCGCCTCATCCACGGGTTGCAAGTACATCTTGGCAGTGACCGATTATTTCTCCTGCTGGGCGGAAGCTGTCGCACTAAGGGAGGTCACCGGGGAAATCGTCGCCAGATTTGTCCGTCGTAATATCATTTTCCAGTTCGGCACCCCCGACCGAATTGTCTCAGACAATGGCAGCCACTTTCGTAACCAGAAGGTATATCGGCTGGCAGAAAAGTACAAGATCGACTGGAGGACGTCGACTCCTTACAACCCACAGGCCAACGGTTTGGCCGAAGCCTTCAACAAGACTCTCTGTACCCTCCTGGCCAAGATTGTTAGCTCCAACAAGAAAGACTGGGAGGAGAAGATGTACGAGGCGCTATGGGCGTATCGGACGGTATACAAGACCCCAACGGGCTGCTCGCCTTTCTCCCTGGTGTACGGCTCGGAAGCGATCGTCCCTATCGAACTGGAGAAATGAAAATTCTGCTAAACCCAATAGGTGAATTTTTCTGAAATGTCAAATTGTTTAACCTCAATACTCATGACTATTTTTCCTAAAGAAGTCAATGAAATTGATTGTGTAAGATGAAGGGAGGTTAATCAATGTGTTATTATGAGGGCTTGGTTCACTTTTATTAAATCTGACTTCAGATATGACTAAAGAACTTTTCTGCCAAATCTATCTTTGCATCATATTTAAACCATGCTATTCAATAAAGATTCACTCATAAGCCCCTATGATGGAAGTCTCTGAAATTTTCATATTCTTGGATTTATGAAATTGATATCCTATTGAAATCACTTCTCACTCCATTGAAACTCTAGCTAAGAATCTTGTGCCACTTCTCTATTTGTTCTGAAATCCTTGAAATCAGTCTGATCTGTCATTCCTATCCACATCACTACATTTTAAAGCATATTCATCACTAAGTGTCACTGTGGTCTTATTGTTGACTCACTTTCCACTTTTGTCACGTCTAAGGGGGAGAACTGCTGATATCTGCTTTGTCCATTGTTTAAGGGGGAGATTTCTCTGTTTTCTCATATCTCTCTGCTGATTTGACTCATTCATTCAGGGGGAATGTCAGGTGGGAGAATTATTCTGCTGATTCCCACCTCTTTTTGATGTTGTCAATGGGAGAGAGATTTCTGTGAGCCATTGGCTGGGTTCTTGCTTGAACTTGTCAAAATGTCAATTGAATTAATGTAATGACTCATAATATTGTCATCATCAAAAAGGGGGAGATTATTGTGTCTCTATGATTTTGATAATGTCAATATTCATAAGTCACTCTTTGATATATAATCTTAATGCTTTCATGATGCTGTTATGCCTATTAATGTGTTTAAAATAAAAGTCAATGCAAGATAGTCAACTTAGGTCAAAGATGGCAAAAGGTCAACTGGTAACACTGATCATGTCAACAACTTCAATCAAAAGGTCTATGCATATCTTCTCTATCAGTCAGGTAAGGCATGCTCATTTCATTTGGTAAGTATCAAGGCCTCTATGCTAGCTCGTGTCTTGAGTCCGTGCATAGCGTTGCTTAACGCAAAATCAAGTCCGTGCACGGTGTCCACCTTTCACTTTAAAAGTCCCTGCGCCTTTCCATTTCCAAGTCTATGCTAGTTGCACGCTTGCAAACGAAGTCCTTGCATGTTTTTTGAGCCTTATCACATACCAAGTACATGCCTGTTTGTTCCATTGAAAACATAAGTCGGTACACCTTTTTCTCTCCAAATAGGCAAAGTCTGTGCATATTTTAGTCTGAGCAAAAACATAAGTCTGTGCATGTTTTACTTCTTGAGTCCATGCATGTTTGGTGTGAACACCATGTTCGTGCATGTTTCGCCAATGCAGTTCTGAGTCTGTGTAGGTTTTTAGAGTCTGTGCGAGTTTTGCCTTAGACGAAACTAAGTCCATGCACATTTCTATCAATGCCAGTCCTTTATTGAGTCTGTGCAACTTTTGGAACCTAATGCATACTCCGTGCATGTTTTTGTCCAAGTATAGTCCATGCACACATTTCCAACAAAACAACAGTATATATTCTTACTGATGAATAATGAGAATAAGAGGGTCTTCTCGACCCAGTTGTCGTCCCTGCTGTATCAGTTACATGTTAATGTCATATTATATCGTCACTCATCGGATTTCCCTCATCATCGTAACCTGTCTCATTCCAGGGTGTGAGGATCACCCCCAGAGCCGGATACAGGTCATATCCTGGCTTCTGGGAAGATTGATCATTCACTCTGCTATCGTGGATACCCTGAATCTATTGCATATACCGTCTAATGAGTCCCTGGACCAGAGACATCAATCTCTTGGTTCCAGGGCCATGAATGATTACGGTAAAACAAACCCCCAGGGCAGAGCTCTGATGACCGGACCTTTGGCTTAGGTTCCCCTCTGTTTTATAGCACCCCAAGATCCTCTTTGATGTCTACCTGTAGATCTTCCCTTGCAATTACCATTCCTGTCTTAAAATCCCCAAAGTTCATTCCTTGATCCATTCTACCTCCTAACAACCTTTCCCATCAGCCAGTAGATGCCCATCCTAATCAGCATCTAACTCTAAAATCACTGCCGTTTCCCCTGGAAATTCCAAAATCCCCAAACCAACCAGAACAGAGCCTCGGAATAATCTGAAGCTTCTCGGCGCCAGAACCTCCCGGCGCGGGGAACAGCCCACGGCGCGGGGGTTCGCGCGCCGAGAGCTGCCCGCGCCGACATCCCTTTCACTACCGTTTCACCCTGCGCCGAGAGCCTGCCTTATGTCAATCCTCACGCGCCGAGAGCCCAACCTTGGGCGCCGAGGCTCTTTCCAAATCTTGTGCCGCGCCGAGAGCTTCATAACCCCAAAGCCTCCCACGCCGAGAAGTGCTTTACATGCCCATTCAGACCCTATTCGATCCTATTCGATCCTATAAACCCAGTCATAGGAATCTCCGGTACCATTCATTGGGAATCCCAGGGGGTACATTAACGGGGAATGGCTCCCCTACATTTCACCGTCCCAGGTTGGACATTCATAAATGAACCCCATAGATTCAAAGGGCTATGCCTATGCATGTGTCCCTATGATCGCCGAGGGGAATATCAAACGTCATCGTCACGGTGACTATACCATTTCGGGAGTCCTGCACTCTCTTTCTCCGACTTTCACCCCGACTATTCGTGGGTGATAGTCTATTTCGCCTTTGGCATCGTTTAAAGAAAGGGGGAGATGCTGCCGGAATTATTCCTCGATACAACAAAGCCCAAGTAAGCCGAGGGAACGTCACTGATACGTAACCCTTTCGGCTTCTGTTCTATGGGGAAAATTAACCGGTCGGACCGTTAAAAAGGGGCGATTCCCCGACTGTTATTCGGATTCTGTCCCGCCACTGCGTGGACAGTTTCCTATCTCTACTTGGCACAAGTCAATGCTAAGGGGAGATGCTGCCGGACCGGATCCGTGCATTTTAGAATAAACATGTTATTCATTCAATCATATTACGCACATCGTTCTTTTAAATGCCCTCTAGGGCCTTCTACTTTGGCAATTAATCAAGGGTTGTCCTTCTTAGGAAGGGCGTAATTAACGTCATAACCTTTACGGGGGCTCATTAAGATGTCATAGCAGAGTGAAAGAGAGTTCATCCAAGAACAAACTTTTTTTAAAAAAAAACTTTAGACAGTCAGGAGTTTGTATTACTCCGCGAATTGAAAATCTGACACAATTGTGAGCCTTGAACAGGCATGATTTCTCAATTCTGAAGATAATTCACTTACCTGCTTTACCTGACCATTTATTTTTACCCTTGTGCTGCAGCAACTTGATGACATGGCCACCAAACTTGTTCAACATTTTGAGGTTTGGCCCTGCCTCTTGTCATATGCCTGTAGTAGCCATTTCAGTTTCATTCAATGTCCCCGGCTACCAGGCATGCCTGCAAGCACACTTAGGGAGCAGATTTTGGAACCCAATACTTCCTGGGCTCCAAGTTAGAAGCAGACTCATAATTACTAAAGCATGATAACAAATGTTTAGGAATCCACATTTGTGTGATCGGGGATGGCTTAGTGGATTTCACAGCTTGAACATTCTTTTTGTTAATTTTCTTATTCTCAGCACCAACAGATTTAGCTTTTCTTTTCTGGTGCTGTGGTGCCTTTTGTGTGGTCCTGGCATTCATTTTACTGGAAAGATTGTTGTTTTTGTGCCAGTGCCTTGGCCAATTGACATGCTTAAAATTGTGGCGAACATTGGTCCTAGGCTGACCATAAAAGAACTGTTGACTAGGACTCCATGTCCTAAAGTGACTGTCCCATCTCCTAGCTGGTTGAGGTCTATAGGGCTGAGTGGGGACGTGTTGGTAACTAGACCTCATATACATCTGATTCCAGCCAAACCTATTAAACGGTTGAGAATGTGTGTGGTGATAGGTTTGGGTTCTAGGATAATGGTTGTAGCTGATCTGGGTCCTAGCTGCATTAGTTCTCCAAGGATATGTATAATAAGTCTGGAATGAGTTAGACTGACGAGGGTAGTGAGATTGACTCCTAGCAATATGAGCTCTTCCTTCCACCTTTGACCCACCGGATTTCTTCACAGTTTTGTAATGGGTCCTTTTCTGAGCAGGTGGTGGTTGTGGTGGAGACTTAGAGGCCTTGGTCTGGGGTTTAGGTTTACTTGAAGTCTGACCCCTAACCTTGGACTTACCCTTAGGAGACGGGTATCCAACTTTCGGCTCTCCAACTTTCTGCTTTCCCTTGTCCTTAGCACTGGACACCTTTGTTTTAGCATTTTCATTTTTGGAAGCAGATTTAGTGTTCACCATCTTTATGAGGGGTCCTTTATTCTTTTCTACCGTGAGTGAGATGATTTTATCAACAAAATTTTTCTTGGCAGTAGAGTTGAATCCGAGACCCTCTTTTTTGAAATTCACTTTGACCCTAACAAGGCGTTTAAGTTCTCTGAGCCCTGGGTCATATTTTCAATGATTTTTAGTTTGTCAGAATTTTCCTTTTCCAATTCCTGAATGTTCTTTTTCAGTTCAACATTCACTGACAACACAGCATTATATTTCTCACTAGAAATCTTTATTTCTTTTTCAAACTTTTGAACGGTCAGTTTTAACTCATCAATGACATTTTTCAGAAATTCATTCTCCTTCCTAGCATCGCTCATCAAGAAGGGCTTCCTCCGCATTAGCAAGAGCCCATGTGCCGTCCCGGCTCTTCTCACACCTAAAAAGGATGGAACTTGGCGCATGTGCGTGGATAGCCGAGCCATCAACAAGATCACGGTCAAGTATAGGTTTCCCATACCTCGGCTAGATGACATGCTAGACATGCTTGCTGGAGCCACCATCTTCTCCAAGATCGACCTCAAGAGTGGCTATCACCAAGTTCGCATTAGACCCGGGGACGAGTGGAAGACCGCCTTTAAGACCAAGGACGGTCTCTATGAGTGGCTTGTCATGCCCTTTGGCCTTTTCAATGCACCAAGCACCTTCATGCGCCTCATGATCGAGGTTCTCCGGCCCTCCATTGGCATATTCCTTGTCATCTACTTTGACGACATTCTCATATATAGCCAATCCAAGGAAGCCCACCTCGATCACCTCAAATAGGTGTGCACTGTTCTTAGGAAAGAGAGCCTCTTTGCCAACCCTGGGAAGTGTCACTTCATGACCAATCAATTGGCATTCCTAGGATTCATTGTTTCAGCCCAAGGGGTATCCATGGACCTCGAGAAGGTCCAAGCCATTCTTGAATGGCCCGAGCCCAAGAATGACATGATGACTCTCCATGATGCCCAGAGCTTTCATGGGCTACCCACTTTCTATAGGAGATTCATTTATGGGTTGAGTACCATCATTGTGATGTAAGACGGGATGACGCGGCTCGATACCAATTGAATGCGATCATGAGACTCTAGGCAAACTCGTGACTTGTCCCTAGTGAGGAAAACGTGCGGATGTGCACGGTTGAGAAACCGACAATGAGTCAAGGGTATTTGGCTCTTCCGTGCTTAGATCGAGTCACGAGACGGGTCACGCACTCACTCTCACAGCAGTGATTAAATTAATATGAACGGGCTAATTATTCTAACACTCAAGCATCGGCATAAAAGAAAACATACGAACCAAGCAAATGAGATAAAAAGGGAGGTGAATGTACCTCTACGCTCCGGGCGTGGGGAAGACGACCCCGGCCGAGACTCATACTCCCAGTATAGTAATTAAATAATTATTATAGTAGTGAATTTTAGGCCCACTCCATTTAGGGAGGTAAAGGGCTATAGTGGGATCCAGGAGTAGCAAAGTCGGGTTGACGGACAGCAAGCCGGAAGGGCTTTCGGGCCGGAGACGGGCGGTTGGTCCGGTTTGGTTCTGCTAGGCCCACGGGACAGCAGGCAGGTCCCGCTATTGAGACGGTGACATCCGGGCATCTCCTTGCTGCGGCGGGTGGTTGGGACGCTACTCGGGGGTTGCTGGTCGATCCCCGGGAGCGGGGGTCACTGGTTCAGAGCTGAGGATTTATGGGAGAATTAACCTTGGACTGCTCTTGCTGGTCTGTTCACGGAACAGATTTGTGCGCCTCCACGAAAATGATCACCACGCTCAGATCCAGTGTCAGATCGAGGCGAGATAAGCGCCGTTGGAAAGTAGACTCAAAGATATACAAGATGCATGATTTTTACATCCATCCAACAATTTGATTTGAAATACAAAACTCTGTGCTCCAGGAGTCGGCCAACGCTGCAATTTCTCCATGATCCCGGCTCAGGTCTTCCACATTCAGCCAAGTGACGACCGGCACCGGGGGAAGTGAAGCTCGGCGGACGCCGGTGGCAGAGGCCGAAGAGCTGCTAGAAGCGGCCATTTATCTGCAAAATGTGACAAACATACATCAGAACTAGCCCAAGACAGATAAATAATGCAAGCCATAAAGCAAAATAATGACCGACTTCACACCGAAGGAGGGGAGAAGAGAAGAAAAATAGAAGAGAAGAGAAGGAAAAGAAAGGAAAAAAGAGAAGGGAAAATAGAGCAATTCCCCCGGAATGTGCCTACGACGCCCCGAGTCATATGGCATTATCAATGACCCATCGGAATTCATAAACCCAAGGGCAACATGAATGAGGGGTTGAAGGGAAGGAATAAACGAGGCTACGGACTGTGGGGACCATAAGCGGACCATTTGTCGAACTGACCGAGTCTCCGTCAAATTCTGACGAAATTTCGGCAGAGTTTCCCCTAGGCCAAAGGCGTAAAGGGGAAACACGGGTGCGCGCCCACAAGGAGTGACGGCCCCAACAAAGTAGTGGTGGGCCCCGCAGGGCAACACCGTGGGTCACTTGTCCAAAGTGGCTCTACAACATCGCCTTGAAGCTTCACCGGCACGCCCCATGCAGGGCCTTCCCCGGCACGCCCCGCGCGCGAAGCCCTCACCGGAACGCTTCCTTCGCCGGCACACTCCCAACCGAGGGTCTTCACCGGCACACCCTCACCCGCGTGTTCACCGGCACGCCCTCACCCGCGTGTTCACCGGCACGCCCTCACCCGCGTGCTCACCGGTACGCTCCCCTTGGAGGCTTCACCGGCACACTCGTGCCTCTGCTCACCGGCACACCCGTGCCCACTGCTCACCGGCACACCCGTGCCCCCCTGCTCACCGGCACACTCGTGCCACCCCTTCCCCGGCACACTCCCTAGTATGTTCCCGGGCACACTCACCCAAGGAGCTCGCCGGTACACTCCCACCCGTGTGCTCATCGGCACACCCTCAACCTTCGTGTGCCCTTGGCCGGCACATGCATCATCCCTTCGCCGGCACACCCCCTGTGTGCTTCGCCGGCACATCCCAACAAAAAAAAACCCTCGCCGGCACGCCCCGGCGTCCCGTCCACGGCACACCCCCCCGACCTCCATCCCGGCGCCGGAGACGAAGGAGAAGGAGAAAGAAAGAGGAAGGGAAGAAGGAGGAAGAATGGGAGGGGGAGAGGAGGCCCTAGGGCTCCGTCTCCCGTCGGCCAAAGAAGAAGAACAAGAGGAAGGAGGGGGAGAAGAGAACGGGGAAAGAGGGAGAGGAAGGAGAAGAGAGGGAGCGCCGCAGTGGCCTCCTCACCCCGTAGAAGAGAACGACGACGACGGTGGCGACGGCGTCCGGCAACGGGAGAGGAGAAGAGAGAGGGCGGGGTGAGCGCTCGCTCCCTCGGTCGACGAACAGAGAAGAGGAAGAGAGAGGGAAGGGGGAGTTTCGAACGGGGTGACCGTTCGGACTCCCCCCTCTCCCCCTATTTATAAGAGGCTGAAGATGTCGGGGTCGACCGTGCTGACCAGAAAGGTGGAAGTGGTCTGTTCAGGAACAGCAGAACCAACCTGGCGTGATTGCGGGAGAAAATTCAGAACATCCGGTGCCGAGGTCCGATCGACGTTCCGCTTCTTGGGGTTGAAAGGATCCTTCTCCTTCAACTGCAGAGTTAGGCACTCGCGGACATCGCGCGCCGCCACGCCGACTGGATCGCACGACTGCAGAAGGCTGAGCACGCGCTCCACCATCGCCACCGGCCGGTCGACGGCGGCGGCGGCCTCGGCAAGGTCGACCCTCAGGTATCCGGCCGCGTCCAGGCCATCGATCAACACATCGGCGATCGCCGCCTCCGGCGGGGATAGTCGGAAGGATACCAGCTGCTCGCGCATGTGCTCGACGAGGGTTTCACCCTGATCCGGCCACCCGCGGGCGTCCTCGAAGCCGTCGATGGCTGATGCGCCCGAGCGACCGGCCGACCAGGGAAGGGCGCCGACGGCGTCGTTGCCGAACCGGATCGCTGCGTCCGGCTGGTCGCGTCCCACAGGCTGTTGGATGGAGCCGCCGCCGCCCCGAGCGTCAGGCTCTCTGGCCAGGGCGGGATTGCGCGCCAACTCGCCGGCGACGAAGGTCTCGAGCTCCGCTCCAGACATCTGCAGCAACTTCAAGGACTGGCGCATCTGGGGCGTGATCGCCAGGCCCTGGAACTGCCGCTGTTCTAGGTGTGCGCCGAGAGCCATGGGCGCCCCCTTCGCTGAGGTTCAGTCCTGAGCAAGCGTACCCTCATGATCCATCCACGCGAAATACGCCGATCCAGCCGGTGACCGCAGAGCGCCAAACCGCCCCTAGGCGGAGCCCTTTCCGGATGGCGGGGCGGACGGGCCGCCGCTGGTGACGCCAACCTTGGCCGGACGCAGCGATCGCGTGCCGATCGCGAAACCAGGCTCCACCACCTGGGCGACCGTGCCGCTCGGCGTCGCCGGATCGGGCACTTCGAACAGGGCCTCGTGAAAGTGCGGATCGAACCGCTGGCCCTTGGGTTCGAGCTTTCGCACGCCATGGCGTTCCAACGACTGGAGCATCTGTTTTTGCGTGAGCTCGACCCCCTCGATCAACGTTTTCATCGCCCCTTCGGCCTTGCGGGCTTCGGCAGGGATACTGGCGATCGCGCGCGCGAGATTGTCGGCGACGGGCAGCATGTCCGCCGCGAACTTGGAAACGGCGTACTGGCGGGCCTCGTCGAGATCGCGCTCGCTGCGACGGCGGACATTCTCGACCTCAGCCAGCGCCCGCAACAACCGGTCCTTGAGGCCTGCGTTCTCCGCCTCCAGGCTCCCGTCGTCCCCGGCGGACGGCGCCACCACCACCACCGGAGCTTCGGCTCCCGTCGATGGGTTCGAGTGCTCGGCGTCCTGCGTCTTCGCCTTGCCGGAGTCTTCCGTGGCGGTCGGGTCGTGTCTGGATTTCATCGCCTTGCTCCCTTTCTGAATCGCCTCACCGCCAGGGAGAGGAACTGACCGATCGCCATGGTCGTCCCGATCGGCCTCATATCGCGACCTCGGTCCCGACGGGATGCTCTAGCTCCCCCAGCAGCACCAAAGGCATCGACAACCCCAACCCCAAGGGAACGGTCCAGTTCTGGACACGCTCCGTGCTCGCCCCGTGGGCTAAGCAGGTTGCGGCGGACTTCAACAAGTCGCACAAGGGACTGACGGTCGTCGTCACATCCATATCCGACCAGAACATGGACACGAAGCTGGCTGCCGCCCTGCGCACCAACAACGTTCCGGACATGGTCGCATTGGATCCGGGCGACGCGGTGAGCTACATCACCACCGGCAACATGCTCGACATCACGAGCGAGCTGAAGGCCGCTAAGACGCTCGACTCGCAAATCAAGGGACCGCAGCTCGACCAGGCACTCTGGCAGGGCAAGTACTACGGAACCCCCGCGTTCCTTGACGCGTCGATTCTCACCTACAACACGGCACTGTTTAAGCAGGCAGGCATCGCTGGACCGCCCGCAAACCTTGACGACATGCTGGCGGATGCCAAGGCCATCCGTGCGCTCTCCCCGAAGGACTACGGAATCACCTTCGGTGGCGACTGCGCCGGCTGCCTCGCGTTCACGGCACTGCCGAACTTCTGGGTGGATGGACCGCTGATCAAGGGCGACAACCTCACCAGCCAGAAGGCGGGCGTCTCCAACAACGCTGGCCTGAAGGCGACGCTCGAGTTCTACAAGAGCGTGTGGCAGGACGGCCTCGCACCGAAGAGTGATCAGTCGGAGAACGGCTCGACCTGGACGCAGGACTTCGCGAAGGGCAACATCGGCATGGCGCCATCCGGTCTTGGCACCTACGTCAACGCTCCGGCGAGCGTGAAGTCCGAGTTCGCGGTCGCACCGCTGCCGACGTTCAACGGTGGCATCAGCACCTACCTCGGTGGCGGCAACTTCGACATCACGAAGAAGGCCAAGAACCCGGCGGGCGCGTGGGCGTTCATCAAGTACGCGCTCGGCACCGGGCCCCAGTCGCAACTGCCGCTCACCGGCTTCGCGCCGGTGAACCACGCGCTGCTGAACGACTCGGCGTTCACCGCGAAGTACCCGTACGTGCTGCCTGGCCTGAAGGCTGGTGAGACCGGGTTCGGTCTCAAGACCAAGTACCAGGCGCCGCTGTTCAACGATGGCGCGGGCCCATGGCTCACGATGTTCCAGAAGGCCGTCTTCCAGGGCGACGTCGACGGAGCAATCTCTGCGGGCCAGACTGGCTTCCAGAACATCCTGGACGGAAACGGCAGCTAGTAGATGTCAGCTCCATCCGCGACGCTTCCGAGCGAAGCGACCGCGAATCGTTCGACGGGCGGGCGCCACACGGCGCTCGCCCGCCGGCGAGCCCGCACCGGATTCCTTCTCACGGTCCCAGCTCTCGTTCTGGTGATCGTGGTTGTGGTCGTACCGATCGGCTTCGCGATCTGGATCTCGCTGAACAACTGGCCGCTCTTCGGCGACATCACGTTCAACGGGTTCGGCAACTACGTTCGCATCTTCGCCGACCCGATCTTCCTTCAGGCGATCGGGTTCACGCTGCTGTACACGGCAATCGTCACCGTTCCGATTCTGGTGTTCGGTTACGTGATGGTCTACCGCTGTGTCTCCAGATATTGCCACACTAGGTCGCTTGATGACTGCAAACCAAGTGATGGTGTATCGGGGAGCTGAAATTCCACGTGACTGTCGACTGCAGCCTAGATATCGTCCTTTGGCTCCGAAGATGATGATAGAATGTCTTGCAAAGCACCTGCGCTGGAGCCAGTCCAGTTAATTAGTGCAGTAGAGGAAGTCTCAGTAGCGGCAACCTCTCCCCCAACTTCGGACAAGGATGCTGCAGTTTGGGCTTCAACAACGGGGAGTGGTTGGGTACCATTGCCAGCCTATCCAAATTCCACCAGTGCCGATTCCGTAGTAAGGGCTAAAGCCGTGGAGACCTAGGTTGCTTCTTCCATAATTTCTCCCGCTTCTATTTCAAGAATGCCCTCAACACCCTAGAGTGATTCTCCAGCAATGATGAGTTGCTATTGCTCAAGGGCCACAGTCAGCTGGTCAACCGCAACAATCGCTCCCAGCACTTCCAAGCCCGCTGCTATGATATAATCTTTGGGGTACTGTAGGGCTATTGGCCTCAGGAAAGGCTGGAATGCCAATGGGTCCACACCCAGGGATGGAAGAGGTATCTTCATAGTCATGGCCAACAGGGTCACTTCGGCCTAAATAGCAGGAGCCTTCAAAAAGGGGGGATAAACATGGCATATCTCCGAGGTTAATATAATGACCAATGAGAAGAAACACAAGACTAAAAAGGGCCAAAAGGAGTGGCTCTCTTACCTCAGTGGGCACCAAGCTCAAATCTCCAGCAACAGAGAATATTGTTTCCATCATCCCGGCCCCCTCCCCTATAGAGGGACCGGGTGGCCCAAAGCTGCTCCATGTTAGTCGGGGCGGGCTAAAGGTGGTGTAATCACTCTCATAGGCAGAGGACATCCCAACATCTTCAGTCTCTGTCTCTACTTGGGGAAACTAATCGTCACTAGAGCCACCGCTATAGTCCACCTGCTCTATTGAAGATGAGCTCTGTTCTAGTGCCGGACTCTTCCCCTTGGAAGTAGATGGCTCTTCGACTGGATAACATGTGGGAGGGACATCTCCCTCGATAGAGACCTACTTGGTCAGTTCCATAGCAGAGACAACAAGTAAATGAACTTCGGGAGTAGGCTTACTCCCTGGAATGATCTCCTGCTCAACAGGTGCTCCCTCAGCAGCCTCGACAATGGGAAGCAAAGGCGGTCGAATCTTAGCCGAAGCTGAAATGAAGAGTACTCATGTAAGCTGAAGGCATAATAAACTATGGGAGCCCTAGGGGACAAATCACAAATTACCTTCTATTTCATGGCTGGGGGTGGGAGAAGGCAGATCTTCCCCAAGAGGAGCTATGGGCACTCCCTCTCCTCTCTCGTCAGCTACTGCAGGAGTGGCCGCCTCTTGTGCAACCGTCGCTGCAAGAGCGGCAGTAGCTGCAAAACAAGAGTTCGCCTATGCAGCTAAAGCAGAAGCAAGGTACAAAAGAAAATATACCTTCAGTTGTGTGCGCCTACGCATGCGAAGCCTCAAACTCTTCAAATGATACCACGGGAGGGGGAACAACTGCTGATTCTGGGTCTGCGGTCTTCTTTCGACAGGCCCACTTGGCCTTAGTGACTGCCTCTCTCACATGAGACCTAGTTCGCTTCCGTAAATCATTGGGAGGTAAAGGTGTTGTAGTCAGAGCCACCTCTAAAATTTTAAAATATGTCAGCTTGCGAGCCTTTATAATCAACTCCCTAAAGTGCTGGCCTCCTCCAAAGTGAGCCGAACTGCACGTATGCAAGGGTGAGAACGACATACACTATAACAAAAGGAGAAGCAGACTAGGGGCTGAAGTCAAAGAATGAAAGATACCTGCCAGCCCCGTGTACAAAGGGGAGAGTGGCCAGTAAAATAGTGAGGGCTCTTTGTCCCTCAAAGCACCCTCACGGACCAACCAGCAAATGTCTCCGATCACCTCGCATTGTTCAGCCAGCAATGCCAAGTCTAAATGGACACGAGAAGATAAATGATAATACAAGCCGAGGTGATCCAGCCCCCATCCATCGACATATTTGAAAGAAAGAAGGAGAGGTTGGCCCAGTACAGCTTCACTATGGCCACCCACTGAAAGTCCGTGGGAGCGGAGCAATGCAAACAACCAAGGGGTCTCATTGTAAAGTGTGGCCCATCGGTCTTCTCTTTTGATGAAAGACTTGTAAGGATAAAGCATGTCACTCTCAGGATGCCATTTGGCTTTAGAAGGGATGGGCTCCTCTACTGGCAAAGGAAGTTGCTGAAGGACTACCTGCTCGCTGCTTACGCGGCATAGCCCTTGGAGCGTTTTCATGAAACCATCCCTGCTGATTTTTGGCAACTTCGGTCCAGCTTTGGGTGAATGATGCTTCGCAGCTTTTTGGGCCTCTAGGTAGGCCATCACCTTGGCATTTGACTGAGATCTCAACTTCTTCAAGTAAGACAGATCGATGTCCAGAACTGGCGCCGGGTGGGAGTCCAAAAATCTCCATTCTGCAACGGCCCAACACTCTCGACAAAATTTTCTGTAGAAGCCCGTTCATGCATTCCACCACCGGATGTACTCTGAAGTTACATGGGGGAAGCGGGCAGGAGCTGGAACCCTGAATGAAGCCACCTCTCGATGGTGAAAATAGTCCCACCATACACGGGCCGCGTCGGTAGCTACTTGGCCGGCCCGGGCTCTGTTCGACAGTGCAAACTGGGTGGAGGACGGAGGGATATGTTGGTCGTAACTGAAATTCTGACTGAATCGGAATGGGTAGTAAGGTTCCAGCCATAAGATGCCACTCTTGCGGAAGACCAGGACGCTCGGCCTTATTGACAACCCCCAATCAACCAACTCTGGCTCCAGAATCGGCCACGTGTATCTAGCACCAGAAATATGGTGAACATATTATGCTGTCTCATGAAGTCGACATTCCCGCATCTTGTTCACCAGTGGGCTTGAGTGGGCCACCAGGCTCTAGAAATGTAAAACTCCAGGCGCATCCATGGGAACCTTGGTCAGCTTTCCCCGAATGGTGAAAAGTTGGTCCGCTGTCTGGGTCAGTTCAACATTGACAAATTCTATCATCTTTGGAACAAGTTGTGTTGATTGTAGCGCCCGAGGAGCCACTTCTGGGAATAGAGTGCAAACCCAAGCATTTAAAAAGTGTAGTGGACCAACCGTCCATAAATTTCTGGCAAGACGAGAGCGATGCAGATCTCCCAGCATTTTATTCATCAAACATAGCAACATCGGGCAGAGTGAAAGTTTTGTGCCCCAAGCCATCAGGCAGGCAGGATAGATGGCCCTAGCCCTGATCACGCTCTTGTCACCCTACGGGAGAGCGAAGGAGCAAATCCAATAAGTCAAACACACAATACAATGGGTGACTGCGTCAACACCGGCACGATTGGGGCCTCCTTGTTGCCCTTCTTTCAGTGCGGGAGGGAAAGTGGCCTGTCGCCGAACCCTCTTCTTTTGCTTGACAGGAGTCAGTGCTACTGAGGGGAAGTCTTCGTACTTCTACTCCCCTCTGAAGAAATATTGAAGCCAAGTGCCCATCCTCACACGCCCCTTCTCCCCAGGCTTGCGTGCTTCACGGGTATCATACGAAGATCGGTAAAGGGTACGATATGCCTTCATCAAGTAACAATAGGCGTAATCAGTCAGATATCGGCCCTCGCCATCCGTTTGATCTTTCAGCCAGTCTGACTAAAAGACCTCTTCATACGGCTCACCGTCGATCGGGAGGCCGCTTAACTGAGAGAGACTCCAAAGGTCCAATGATGTCTCTCCTTTTCAGGTGTAGAAGGTGATGTGAAACGAACTTCGGACCTACACAAGCAAGCACAAGCGCGAACCGATTGGGCCGAAGTCGGCGGCCAACTCACACAGCACTCACCCGAACCCGTGGGTGACTCGGCGATGCCGAGGGGAGGATGTGGGGATGGCCCCTTGCTGGTAGAGGGCCGAAACGACATGTTCACGCCGGACGCCATGCGTCGTTACGGGTTGCGTTAAATACTAAAAGCTCCCTCCACGGGTCTTCACCGGATATGTGAAACTTCCGGCCGCAATGGAAACATTGCGGCCGGTTTGTTTCCTGCTCGTGAAGTGTTTAACCCTTATGGAGCGCGAGTGTTTCCGTCTTCATGGAGCTCGCGGAGATCAGCTTCCGTGTTCACATTGAAGAAATTGCCGGTGAGATCAGCAGGGACAAGGTCCACCGTAATCACGTTGAGCATCGCATGCATCTCGCGGAGCGAAGGCGGCGGTTCGCGTTGTAACCGCTCTGTGACGTCAGCAAGACGACGCACCGGCCAGAGCGCGCAGGCATGTTCGCTGAACCTGCCTATGCGCGGTACAACCGACGACAAGTGCGGTGCGTCTGCGTGGGCAAGCAGCAGCGATACAAAATTTTGTGGCAGGAGAGGCACGTCGCAAGGCGCGGTAACGAGATAGTCAGCCCCAAGCGATGCGGCCCACGCGAGCCCCGCTGCGACACCTGCCAGCGCAGCAAGGTGTCACGCCAGAAGCCGGCCGGGCTGCTGCACCCGCTCGACGTCCCCTCGCGCAACTGGGAGCAGGTGTCCATGGACTTCATCGTGCAGCTGCCCAAGACCAAGGCCGGCTACGACGCGGTGTTCGTCGTCGTCGACCGCCTCTCCAAGATGGTCCACCTCATCCCCACGACCACCAAGGCCACCGCCCCCGACGCCGCTCGCCTCTTCGTCGACCACGTCTACCGCCTGCACGGCATGCCCACGACCATCGTGTCTGACCGCGACTCGCGCTTCACCAGCCACTTCTGGAAGGGCCTCATGGACGTCCTCGGCTGCAAGCTGGCCATGTCATCTGCTCACCATCCACAGACCGACGGGCAGTCCGAGAGGACGAACTCCACCGTCGAGGCCATGCTGCGGGCCTACGTCAATCACCGTCAGGACGACTGGGACGCCCACCTCGCGCTCGTCGAGTTCGCCATCAACAACGAGAAGCAGGCGTCGACGGGTACTTCACCCTTCATGCTCAATTACGGCCACCACCCGTCCACCCCGGCGTCCATGCTCAAGCCGGCGCGCTCCCAGGTGCAGTCCGTCGAGGACTTCATGCAGTCCATCAACACGCTCAACAAGGTCGCACGCGACAACCTACTGCGCGCGCAGCAGCGCCAAGCGAGCTACGCCGACTCGGGCCGCAGGGACGTCACCTACTCCGTGGGCGACCAGGTGCTCGTCAGCGCCGCTGTCCTTCGCACCGTCGACGCCGCGGAGGCCCAGTCCGCCAAGCTCGCGCCCCAGTGGTCCGGGCCCTACGAGGTGCTCGCCGTGGAGAGGACTGCGGTCAAGCTCAGGCTGCCAGCCACCTCCCGCGCGCATGACGTGTTCCATGTCTCCGACGTCAAGCCCTACACCCCGGATCCCAGCGCCCCGGTGGCCGCGCGCCCACCACCCGACTTCGTGGATGACGAGGGGGGCCAACACTAAGTCGTCGACCGCATCCTACGTTCCCGCGTCGACAAACGAGGTCGCCGCACCCATTTTTCACGTGGATCTTTACGTCACTGTTTGGCCTGAGTTTTCTCATTTATTTCAGTGGAGATTTTCAACTGCTAGGATCAGCATTCCACTTATTAATTTTTGTAGGGGTAGACAACTTTTTCCTCACGATTACTCCTAATGATCATGCAGAGTTTTTATTATCATGTAAATGTTAGAAGGAGTTTCCAAAATCTTTATGGCTAAAAGACATTGAACACAAGTTTTTCAAAGTGTGGGGGTTCATGTTTCAAGTATATACTGTGAATTATGCTAGAGACATGAGAATTTCTCCCCCTAAGTATACGCACTCACCACATTGGGTTTCTCCCCCTTAGTGTATGCCATGTAACGCACCTAGTTTGAATTAGTGCAGCATTTATTTATCAAGGTGTATATGGTCTTAGAATCATTCAAGAAATTACTTTGTAAGCTATATACAATCAAGCATGCAGGGATTTAACAATATACTCATGCAAGATGACATGTAAGCACACATGAGTCAAAATATGCAACATGTAGATGCCAGTGTATGCAAAAGTGTGAATGTTATGAAAAAATACCAATGGTTGGAGATGATATACTTTATATGCATGAATATGTAAATAGATGAAAAATAATCATTGCAATTCAGTGAAAGCTCATGACCTTTGCAAAGCAACTATGCCACATTCATTAAACTGAAACTGAGTCAAGAAGTTCTCATGTCAATCGCATCAGCTCAAAATTTTAACCATGATCATTCAAAGCAATGTTCCGAGATTTTTACCTTTTTGAACCAAGAAATATTTTCAATTGATACCAATTGTAAATTAAGATCATTACAAATTAAGGTAAATTGATTTCATCAAAAGCAATGCTTCCTCATAAGCCAAACATGTTGATTTTCTAAATTTGGTACAAGGCATAGATTTTGATCCGAAGATCTAACTCATGCATAGTGATGGCTTCCTGACAGACTTAGCCTGTCATTTCACACATCACCATTTGATGAGTGTCACAAGTAGATATTAGGTAGATCCAAGTGAAGAACACTGGAAGGCTATGAAATGTATCCTTAGATACTTGAGAAGAACTAAGAATGTATTTCTAATTTATAGAGGAGATGATTTGAGACTTTGAGGATATATTAACTCAAGCTTTCAATCAGATAAGGATGAGAGCAAATCCATGTTAGGGTTTGTATTCATTTTGAATGATGGAGTAGTGAGCTGAAAAGGTTCCAAGTAAGAAACTACTGCAGATTTAACAACTGAAGCTGAATACATTGCAGTGGCTGAAGGAGCCAAGGAGGCAGTGTGGATGAAGAAGTTCATCTTAGAACTTGGTATAGTCCCAAGCATGTCAGATCTTGTCCTATTATTGTATGACAATAATGGGGCAATTGCTCAAGCTAGAGAGCCACAGTCTCATCAGACGTCGAAGCACATTTTGAGGTGCTTTCACTTGATTAGGGAGATTATCGCCAGAGGAGATATAGTTGTATAAAAGGTTTCTTCACATGATAAGATAGTAGATCCCTTGACTAAGTCTTTGTCTCAAAATGTGTTTAAGCGTCACCTAAGGTCCCAAATAGGGAAGGGGATTTCAACTGAAATTAGAATGGGGAAGGGAGTAAAAGAAAATAAAGTGCGCATGTGTGTTGTGTGTGATCGCCGGGGGTTGTGGACCCCGAAATGAAAGAACAGATGATCGCTCTTACCTCAGAAGCGGGAAACAATGTGGGTTCCTTCTTCCTCTTCTTTCGGTCGGCCGACAAAGAGGGTTTTCCCTTGGGTTACGCTTGCAAGAAAGCGAAATAAAAGGCCAGTGAATTAGAATGGAAATAGCATGGTATCAGTCCCTTGAAATAAAAATGATGCAATCATGATCAAATACGCACTTGGTTGGTGTTGTTTGAAACCCCTTTTGGATACAAGGGGTGAGAAATGAGATGATGATATGCACAAACAGAGCTCTCTCAGGGAGAGAAGCGTAGTATGGATGGTGAATGATGCATCCAATGCAACTAACTGAATGAAAATAAAGCAGAGTAAAAGGGAAGAAAAGGCTTATTGTGATGCCAATGGCGGGCTTCGAGGGCAGCAGTGTGAGATCGGCGTGAGCATATGGCGGGATAGAACGTCCTTCTCTCGTGTACGCGAAACCTCAGAAATCCAGCAAAACTTTCCTTTAAAAATTCATGAGCTTGTGGGGGTGTGAACGCTCAACCTTAGAGAATAGGTTGCCATGAGGGAGGGACTCTTTTTGAGTGGGAGATAGAGAGATAAGATATACGTAGAGACGTAGAGAGAGAGAGGTGGGATTTAAATCAACGTAAAATAGAAGAAGAAAAGAGAAAAAGAGAAAAAAATGAAAAATGTATATGGTGAGAGAGAGAAGTGGGACAGTGAGAGAAAGAGTGGAGAGAGGGGGATGTGTGTGTTGGTGAGAAGAGGGAGGTGGAGTCGACTCCACGGTGTGTGAGTGGGGTGTGTGTGTGTGCAGAAGAAGGTGAGTGGTGGTGTACATGTGTGAGCAGCGTGGAGGTGGGGCTATCGCGGTGGTGTGGGTGACCACCATTAGCCAGTTCTACACCGATTTTGAGTTATTCATATTTTTCCAGTAGGCTATGCTATCCACCTGTAGACCCAACATTTTTCCTATTTTCTTGCCCTATGTTCTCCCTCTTCTGATCATCTTTTTATCTTGCTCTCTTCATAAAAGTTGTTCATTTTTTAGTTGTATACAATTTCATCTTCTATCACGTTTACTAGTTCTGCAACGTTTGAGAGATATACTCTGATTTTCAAAGTCACGCAAAGTCTGTCCAGAAATTTCCTCCATCAGCCAAACAGTCATTTGGTAGACCGCTAGGCCATAATAAACGGTCCTTCACTAGACCGTTTGGCCCCAAACTTGCCCGAAATCATCTGTTTCACCCCTGAAGCCTTGCGGTCATCCCCTAGACCATTTGGTGGTGCCATGCGGTTCTTCCTAGACCGTTTGGCTCCATATGCGGTCGTACAATAGACTGTTTGCCAGACAGAGAGTCCTGAACTTCCTGAACTCTGATTTCTTCACTGCAGGACTCTTTAGAGACCTTGTTTGATCTATTTTCTCTGAGAAGAAGCTTCCTGATCGACTCTAATTGATCTGAAATCGTTAATGGAGCATCCCAGCCTATCTTGCACCGTATGCAAGTTTAGATGTGGTATTCTCTCGTTCTTTTATACAGCCCTAAGACCGTAAACGGTACTTCAACGTTCTGATTTCCTATCCATTTATGACGGTTTGAATACGGATACGGGAATACAAAACAGAAACTCGATCGTCCCTCTCCATTACCTGAAGGGTTTTCAAAACGAGACTTCCTGATAAAAAAATTAGATGCAAAGTTAGGAACATTTACGTTCACATCTGCCTCCTTACATTTTCTGATAATGTAACATCATGTATAGTATAGAATGAATATTACTTATATTGTTCTCCTATTCATGGGAGGCCAATCGATAAGATAAGAACTCGAATCCTTAGCTCTAAACTAAATGGCTCAATCGCAGTTCGGTTTGGACGAGGGACTGAACTCTCTTGTGAGTTCACGCACGGTCCAGACGCGGCACACTAGCGTCGGGCCCGCGTCAGCCCAAGGCCCACCGGGTGCAAAGCAGTTAGCGGCCCACGTCAGGTGACCCAATGAAGATGGGCAGAGATCTGCCAGCCCACAAGGGATATCGACACGGACATCTCGGGCGCCGGATGACTCTTCGACGACCGAACGTTACTCTCGTCATTGCCAGCCTCTACTCCAGTAAGGGCGAGCACGCGCCTAGAGTATCTTAAGACTCGCCTGAAGGCCGCACGGCCCGGATAAATGGGAATATAACGAGAAACTCCCCATGATATATCGCGGGGAGGCGTTATCCCATGACTCACGCTTTTCCTGTTAAGGAATAAGTCTCCACTGCCAGGACAATCGATATAAAAGACCTTTGATCAAATGACAAAGGACAGACGGACAGATATACAGAGACTCCTACTCGCACACACGCAGAGGAACACTCAGACTCACAGAAGAGGAGAGAGATACCAGAGAAAGCTGGCCTCTGAGCACGATCTGAACACGGCGATCATTCTCAGTGGACTCGTCGAGCGCTCATCACCTTCGGCTCCCAGGTTTGACTACTCCACCCTCACGCCCTCTCATCTACTCTATTTCTGGCTACTCTTCACCTCGTCATGATCATTACTTAAGCATCAGAGGGTTGTCCCATGGGATAACACCTAAGACTCCTTCTGACATCTTTTTGCATGATGTTTGTAAGCTTCCAAGGGTGACTAGACGTTCTTCTCCAATCAAATAAATTTTAAAAGTGTGATAGGAGATTCGGGAGATCATTTTTTCACCTCTACGACTCTGTAAGAGACGTCACAATATGTGCTTTAGTATGTTTGCTTTCACTATGCAACATATTATGGACGGTAATGCATGCATGTTACGGAACTTACTAGAACTAATGCATGTGAGAGAAAAGTAGAAATGAACAATTCCATTTCTGTTTCCATTTTCACTTCCAAATAGGAAACTGACATATTTTTACTTCCATTTTTGATAATATTACATGCAGAAAATGGAAGCAAAACATATATTTCGACACTCTTTTCTCTGATTCAAAGATATCCTCCTTCAACCATGTCACAAAATTCCCCAACTTTAATCGGCCTTTCAAAGCAAATTATAAAGATATCAAACAATGTGAGATGTTTACGGTTGATTTTGAGTTAAACCTTGATGAATTAGATGATTTTAACAAAGTTTGTGTAGTTCACTCAAGGTAAGAACCTAATTTCAATATGGTTTACTCCCATACCAACTAGGTTGATTTTCTCACCACGTATAGGCCAACTAATCCTGGGGAACTTCAAGGTGCAACCAGCCCAGTGATCGAAAAGGGAATCTTTCGATGTCGAGGATTTTCGGAGGCCTTAGTTTAGAAATTTCTAGTCCAATGAGAGGAATACTTAATTGGAGGGTCCTTCCTTCACCAAGAGGGATAAAATCTCCTAGATGGTGTGGGGAGAGGAGGTCCCCCAAGCCAAATGTCCTAGATGCAAGACCAATGAAAAAAAAGATTAAAGGTATGTATAAAAAACAATATGTGAGAACAATGGAAAACACCAATGGAAAACAAGAACAATCACATAGTCATGAAAATCATGGCAATCAACATAACATGATATAAAGTATGGCATGCTCAAGATTTTTTTTTAGAAAGAAGAATTTTCCAAAATCCAACAAATTAACAATCACTTAGGGAGGGGGTTTGTGCACATGGTGCACAAGGGATAAAAACAATGAAAGGAAAGTGCTACATAGAGCAGAAAGGGGAGTTGCACTGTGGGTGCAAAAGGGAAAGGGCGCACGCGGGTGCCAAAAGGGAAGGGTAATCAAAATAAAAATAATGGTGGTCCCACCGTGATCGTCAATTTGTAGATCTTAAGAAAATCCACAAAGAACTAAAAAAAGATAAAAAGATAAGCGTAAAAGAAGGGGAAACCACAAGAAAAGGGAGCATGCATGGATGCTAAAGTGAGTGTGATCGCCAGAGACGCGTGGGCCTCAAATGATATCAACAATAATTTAAGAGGAGGGATCACGAATAAATACCTTTGAAAAGCAGGGGAGATTGTCAGTGCACTTTCTCTTCTAATCAGCCGGCCGATGAAGAGAGTTTTTCTTATATTGATTACCCTTGCAAAACACAAATAAACACCAACAAAGAAAAATATGAATTAGAAATCAAGTGTGTAGCATCAAATCCTTAACATAAGATAAACATGAAATCAAGGTCATGAACACACCTTGTTGGTGTTGGCTTTAAAACCCCTGTGCAAAATGGTAAGGAAAGATGATATGATGATATGCCAATAGGGAGGATGCAAGTGTTGCACAATAGGGAATATCTCAATGTTGTTGAGATGAAAGGAATAAAAGAAGAGGGAGAAGAATATGATGCATGCAAACTAAATAAAATACATGTGAGGAAGAGATAAAAGAGACAAAGGGAAAGAATAATGCTTATTGTTTTCTCCAAATGGGGGCTTGAAAGATCTCCAAGGGAGGAAGAACTCCAAGAGGATGCAGCTTTAATCACATGGGAGACTCCTCCTTTGGCTCCTTGGTCCAGCAGCACCTCCCCTTAGATCATAGAGCCGGCCTTAAACACAAGGGAGAGGGGGTCCCTATTTATAGAGGTAAAATTTAGAGTTTAATTTCGTAAAAATTAGAAAAATCTGTTTGTAATTACTCATTCTTTTCTATGGTCATAGAAATGAAAGAGAATACCTAGATGTTGGGATGTGATCCCAACCCTGCCTGAGGGGATTGCTTCACACCATCATCCTTGTCAGGGTTCCAGGGCTCTTTCCATTTCATAAAGATGGAAGAGAAGAAAAAAGAGATATCTAGGCAACCGAGCATTAACACATTCCTCATTGTTTCTCATTCTTCTTGAGGGGGACCTCTTTATGTGGTGATCTGATGGTTGTGGAAAGGGAATGCTATGCAGGTTTAAGTTGCATATGGAATCGATACAGTAAGATGAAGATGACGGTAAATATTATGCTTTTTAAATTAGAAGACTAATCTATGATAGCATGGATCTGAAGCTATTAAGATCCCTCCAAACTCATGATGTCTGGACTGAAACTAAAGAAGAAGATTTAGTTTCTTACTTCAAGTCCGTGGCACAATAAAGCTCAATGTGTTCAGCCAAAGCTGTATTTCCTACTGGGAAGTTTCTCACAGTATTAATACACTAACTGCAATTGCATGCTTCTTTGTGTTTTCTAGCTCTTTGATCTGGTTCTCCACCCCATGTGGAGGTGCAGTGGATGGTAAATTTATGTCTTATAGTGGAAGGACTTTCGAGCCCTGTCATAAAATAACATGAATATTCACAGCAGCTTTCTTGAAATCTGAGTTTACTGGCCCAGTCCACTGACTGGCAACTTTTCTGTAAAATAATGTATGCTACATATTTATATGCACAAATGCAGTATAATTTATAGAGATCCATTTGTCTCCATTCATTTACTGTCTGCAAGAATGAAAACGCCATATAGAATAAAGTACTCATTGACAATAGTTTTCAGTGAAGACCAAGAATCAAGAATAACTGGATTCCAAGGATTTTGTTCAGTAAGAAACAAAAGCAAGAATAGACTACCACCAATGAAGTATATTAAAACAAGTTCGGGGTAATAGGGACAGTTTGTGGTAGTATGTGGACAGTACCCATTAGTTAAATGGGCTATGCTATGTGCATATATTCGTTAGCTGTATGGACTGCACGTAGCCTATCCAAAATTTGTTGCAAGAGTATTCGTTCTTTTGGAGTTCAGTTTGCTGACATCCTCATTGATATAGGCTTGCAAATTGTTTTCCTGTGTTTGTTGCCCCGAGCAACAGTTCATCACTGAATCATTATATTACATGTGAATTCTTAATATAATTCACTTAGATACACTAACTTTTTTAGAAAAGGTCAACTCTCGGTTTAACATTCTTTTGTTTGATATGTTTTGGCACACATGTTGTGCATTTGTCAGCTGCTGAGTAGAATTTTATTTTGCGTGAACTACAGTCTTTGTTTATATCTAATGAAGATGTTTCTTCTTCAGGATTCCAAAGCTGACAACAGTAGCCAAGATAATGCTCCTGTTATTTTAGAAAAGAAATAATTAAATTTAAAAAATCTCTGATCCATGATTTTCATTTGATGTCTTTTGTTCCTTGTTTGATGTTTTTCTAATGGGTTTTCAAAGGGTGCTGACGGTGCTCGTTTCAGACGTCCGGACCGATTTTCGTTTGACATGATCTTACCATTTTAAAGTTTTAAATAAAGGAGCGGTCACACCGGCCGCGCCCGTTCCAGGGTGTAATTGCCCGTTTGGATGCGGAGATGGCGGCCGCCATTCTTCTCGAACACATGGATCGTGAGCTGCCGTCCCGCGGGCAGGGTAAAGCGCGGGAGCACGAAGATGCTCGTCACCCGGCTGTGGCCCGGTACCGTTGTCGTACTGTCGAAGACATAGAAGGGCGCCAGCGTTTTCGGGGTACCCGGAGAGACCTGCCGCCCACCGGCGGCCGTGATCTGGAAGGCGATGCTGTCGACATCGTAGTCCAGCGGAGAGCGGTTGTTCAGCTGCAACCAAAAGAAAAGCGCGGCGCCATGCGTATAGACGCCCCTGACCTGCAGCTTCATCCTGCCGACGCGGTTGTTCAGGAAATAGACCCGCTGAATGTCCCTGTTAATCTTTTCGCAACAGCGGCGCAGATCGGAAGGATTCATGGGCGAACCCGAGGGGATACCCGGGGATTTGATCATCGGCGTCATCATCGGCGTCATCATTGGCCTCGTCACCGGCGTCATCGCGGTCGTCGTCATTGGCGTCATCATGGGCCTCGCCATGGGCGTCATCGTAGGCTTAGCCGCGATGGCCGCATCAACAGCCGATGATCTGATGTCCATAAAAAACAAATGATCCAAAGCCTGCCCCTGGGATGAAGCCGTAGTCTGGGCGGTCACCCGGTGAACCTGGCCGAACAGGGCGGTGGCGGCCAGCAGAAATAGATACTTTTTCATGCATTCAAATTTTGAAGTGAATAAGGACAAAACTACCCTGAACAATGGACAGACGCGGGCTAAAAGAATAGAGCCAAAATGCGAACTTGGCTCAAAAACTAGAGCCGTTTCAGCAGACCAACTCTAATTTGAGAGGACTCCAGGCTGAGAACCTATAAATTTAGAGTTCGGGGTTAGATGGGGCTCTAAAATCAGCGTCATTTATTTTTACGGCTGTTGCTGATGATCTTGTAGAGGGATGGTTCCGAGATGCCCATAAAGGAAGCCAGCAGCTTCCGGGAAAGGAGATCGAGAAGCCCGCCGTGTAATTCCCGGAGATGTTCGTAGAAGTCTTCAGGGGGGCGTTTGCGTTGGGTGTCCATTTCCCTCGCCTGCCAGTGATAGTAATCCGTGAGATCCTGGCGGATGGCGCCAAAGGAGGGTTCGTCGCGGGTGAAATCGGTGGTGTCTTTCCAGGAAAGCAGATGGAGGACGCATTTCGTTTCCGTGCGGATCTTGTCCCTGGAGGGCGTACGTTGTTTGAAGCTCTCCACAGCGGTGGCGATATCTCCGGGGAACATCAGCCAGCTGCAATATTCCTTTTCGTCTATCAGCTCGTGACAGGAAAGGATGCCCTGCTCGATGTAGTAGAGATGATCGCAGACCTGCCCCCTCTCGAGCAGTACATGGTGTTTGGGCAGCTCGATCCGCACGATACTGTGCATCAGCTGGAGCTGGAATTTTTCCGGCATGGCACAGATGCTGTTCATCTTGTCGAAGATGTGTTTCAATGGTAAGGTCATACTCTCTACCCTCGGGTTGGGACTCTCCAAGAGAGTCCCGATTGGAGCTACTAGAGTTTCTTTGTACACGGTCTATCGATCGACCGCGTGAGCCTAATCACGGTCTGAAAGGGAACATTTTTACATCTTCTACACACTTCGCCTCCTGACGGTCCAAACGGCCTTGTGGAGGCCGTGTTTCAAACCTCACGGTCAAGGAGAGACCATCTTTTCCTTCTAAGCGATCCATTGGGGACCGTTTACAACCTTCTTTGGGCCCATGGCCAAACAAATCTCCGCGGTCTAATTTGAGACCATCTACATCACGGAGCGGCCTTTTGTATGACCGTTTATATCCCTGTGCCTTGGTTTTGCCTTCTTTGCATCATTCCATTCTAGGTTTTTCATCTTTCTCTCTCTCACTCACCCGTGTCCGCTTAGGCTTCGTTGTTAGCCAATTAATGTCAAGCATACACACATTCATCCACATATAACATTCATTCACAAAACCAAATAAAAACATATCATATCATATCATATCATATCATCCATATGCACAAGAGTCGCATCTAAGGTACATCAGGCCTGTCCCTCTGGGCCACCACTGTCTCCCGTCCCCTCGTGCCTCTTCGATGGCGGGGCCATTGCTGAGCTCGACTCCTCGCGAGGACGTCGGCGCCGCTCCTCCTCCTTGTTCCTCCAGCGATCGGAAGAACTCATGAAGTACCCGTGGAAGGAGCTGTGTGTGCCGTGCGTACTACCACTCAGAGCCCCGCTATGCTCCGGCCTATGGCTCATCCTCTTGTACGCCCGTACCTCTCCTGTCAGCTCGGCTACCTCTATCCGAGCCTGCTCCGCCTCTGCGCGAGAGCACTTCGCCTCATCTCGGTAGTGGTCTGTCGACGCTGTCTCGGCCTAACTGTGCTCCAGCTCCGCTCGAAGAAGCACTAGCTCTGTCGAGACTGCTGTGTGGCTGAGCTCCACCTCCTCCCTCAGGCGAGTGACCTCACCCAGGGCCGTCGACAGCTCAGTCGTCTGCATGTGCATGCATTATGGTCAGTTAATCACATTTTATAATCATAATCAAATGGGAAAGCGTAGCTGTTTACTTACCCTCTCGGTGAGTGCTGCCTCGACTGCCTCGGCCCGTGCCACCATCCTGGTGAACTCTACATCCTGCTCGGCACGATCCGTGGGTGTCTGAGAGGAAGCTGGTGCGTCAGCTCCCTGATGCTGGGTCCCCTCGGCTCGCTACATTTAGAAGTCCAAGTTAGTCAACATCATAAGCATATGGACAATAGAGTTTTGAGTTCAGTGAAACTCACCAGGAGGTCCAACGCCTGTCGGAGCTCGTCTCGCTCCTGGACAGTGGAGTGGAAGAGGCCCTGGAGCTCGGCGATCCGCCCCTAGGGGTCGAGCTGCATATAGAAAGTCAAATGCCAGCGCATCATACCATAAAAGCATATTAGAAAGCATAGAGTTTAGAGTCATACCAGTTGTCGACAGCCACGGAAGCCCTGGTCTCCGTTGCACGGGGCGTAGGCCGTCAGATAGGCCTCCTCGCTCTCTGCTCGGGCGGCTACCACTCGCCCGAGTAACGTCCAATCCTGGATCTGCTCGACTGCTCGCGTAGTCCAGTCAGTCTCTATCGCCAGCCCTCGTGCGTGTCATTCGACCCGCTCCTCTGGCTTCTCAGGCGCCGGGAAGTCGACCGCTGCCTGGTGGATGCCGATGGTCCTCATCACGAGCCGGTGGTAGAAGGGCTCCACTACGTTCATGCAGTGGAGCCAGATATCCCTCCCCGCGTAAGCCAGGGCCGCCACGACCCACCGTTGAACCTCGTGCCCCTCACCTTGGTAGGGCGTCCACTGGACCTGTCAAATAGGCAAAGTGCATCAGCATACAAAGCATATAGTGGCATTAACACAAAGTTTAAGTTCAGAACCTTACCGAGGGGTAGGGCAGGGTGTCGAGGTAGTCCTGGATCGCCCGGACTTGGCGTCACAGGGATCCAACCTCCTATGGTGCCGTCCACAGTCTCACGATCAGCAGTCACTTCGGGTAGGTCTCCTCTCCTCACCCCAGCCCGGGGAGGTGCACGTAGGCCCACATCTGCATTGCATTTCATTAAACGTCAACATATAGAATTCATATAACAATTGCATAATCATTTAGGAAACATTCGTACCTGGAGCAGAGGTGAGAAGTCGTCGAGCATCGTCCGTCGGCTGGTGGAGCTCAGCGCGTCGAAGAGGAAGGCGAGGATGGCCGCTCCCCACACATACTCTTTGACGCGGTCGACATCCTCTAGAAGTGGGAGTAGGCGGCAGCTGACGACGTCTGCTCGGGTGGCGAAGAGGGGCCTACCGAACAATAGCATCAGGAACCTCCTCAACACCACATCCGCCTTCGGTCCCGCTGCGACTGCTACTCGTGGTCGTGCCCGGTCCACAAGCCTCTTGAGATGCTACTCCAGCAGCTCTCCCATCGCTATCCCAGCTCCTCATAGGCCGAGGCTCTCTTGCAGCCTCACCCTCGTCAGCGTCATCGACTGACGCTCCGGTCGCAGTAGCTCCAAGCCCAGCAGTCTCTGGGCCAGCTCTCGGTAGTCGGGGAAGGTCCTCCCGCTGACTGGCACCCCGTGCACGTGTAATCCGGTGATGCACGCGGTGTCCTCCAATGTTGGGACCATGTGGCCCCACGGGAAAAGAAACATCCGGCTCACCAAATCCCACCGGTCGTGTAGCACGTACAGGAGCGTTGTGTTAAGCCGGGTCACCTCCACGCTCAGGAATTCCCCGAACCCCATGGCTTCTAGCCTCTCATGCTGGAAGTCCGACAGTGCGAGGTACACTGCTCGGACCTGGAGCCACGAGATCCGGGTCCTGTGCTTTCCCTGCATTTAAACCAATGGCATTAGTCATACATTTCATAATAAATCATGCATAGCATTAATTTTAAAAAATATATTCTCTCAGGTTAGCAGTCCCCTCTAGGCTGTTTATATTCCCCTAACGGTCGTCTTCCAACCGTTTTCTGGTTCTAATAAGCCCATTCCAGGATCTAATGGTACACGGTCACCCATTGACCGCTTCGTCTAGTGAACGGGCCTGTGGGGATCATTTACCACTCGTGTCTTCCGGCTAATAACGACAGATCCCTGGCCATTTGTCAATCCAACGATCCCAACCTGACCGTGTAGCATCCCCCTTAAGCCCCGACGATCTAAATCTCCATGATCACTCCTTTGACCGTTTGCATTATGGTCGGTCTGATGGAGACCATTTAGTTTCTCAACGGTTCAGTTTCTGGACGGTCTGGAGTGGACCATCTAGGCTACCTACGGTCTTCCTTAGACCGTTTTCACCCTCATCGTACCTCGTCCATTCAAATCCCCCTGAACGGCCACCCATGGACCGTTCTACCCTCAGACGGTTCTAGGTGAACCGTTCAATTGTGTAAATGGTCCCTGTGAGACCGTGTTTAGCTCGCCATTGCGAACGGCGTTCAACCCTTCCCACCGGCGACGAAGGCCCATGGGGGCCTCAGAACCAAGCCTAAAGGGGTCGTATGCCCCTCTTCCTATGCCTAGGCTAGCATGTAATGACTAAAAGGGGATTGGGAAGGATCTTGGGGCCTACCTCGGACGTTCGTGCCGGTCGCTCCACCACCGCGACCGCCGCCTCCGGCGGCGCTCCTGTGCCCTCGGCCGCTCCGGCAACCACCATCGCCGTCTCCCCTTCGACCGCTTGCAATGGGGGTCCCTCCGTGGCCACCTCCATGGCCGGCGGTGGCGTCGTCTCCGCCGAGGGAGCCTCAGCCGGCGGTGGTGGCATGGCGTCCTCTCCGGCCATCCGACGTAGGGCTTGATGCTTGAATCGCATGTAAGATTGGGGAGAGTGGGGGAGAGTGTGGAATGGGGAATGAGAAGAGAAAAGAGGGAGAGGGGGTGAGCTCGGTTGAAGAATGGAGAATGTGGGGGGGGGGAGGATTTCGCCATCATGACCGTGTCGGCCCTGGAGCGGGACGGCGACGACCTGGTGATCAAGGGCAAGGTGTTCGGCACGATGCCCATGACCGCACGCCTGACGCCCGAGCAGGCGAGAGCCGCGTTCAAGCTGGTAAATCTCAGGACCCTGCTGTTCATCCTCACCCTGCCCTTCCGTCGCGGGTGAAGGCAGGGAAAAGCTCAGTGGCCTGAAAACCCGGCCAGCATCATTTAAATTGAGTATTCTTAACACCTTTTACCAGTGTTACGACAGAACAACCGCGTAGCCAGCGCGTCCGGTCTTTGGCACGAAGACTGCGAACAACCGGCAAGGCGGCGGCAACACAGTTCTGGAATCCTGATGAACGCGGCAATGATGCACGCGGGCGAAACCACGCCCGTTCTCGAGACATGGCTTGGCCTCGGCAGCCGGGCGCGCCTGATCGTCACCGACGACCTGGCCCTGCAATGGCGCAATTCGGCGGCGGCGACGCTGCTGGAGCGGCGCGACCCCTTGGTGCTCTCGGGCGACTCCGTCCGCGCCCGCGACCCGGCCGATGGCCGCCGGTTCCGGGATTTCGTGCGCGGCGCGGGGCCGGACACCACCATCCTGTGCCTGGCCGAACGCGACAACGAGGGCCATCTGCTGGCGGCCGCGGTCAGGCTGCCCGGCCGCCTGGTCGGCCTCACCGCGTTCTACGCGTCGGACGACGTCCAGTACCATTGGGCGGATCTGCGCGAGGCCTTCGGCCTGACCGCCAGCGAGCGCGACATCGCCCAGGCCCTGGTCAGCGGGCTGACGGCGGAGGCGGTGGCCAGGAAGCTGCGCACCTCGATCAAGACCGTGCGCACCCACATCCGCCACATCTACAGCAAGCTTGGCCTGTCCTCGCGCGAGGAGCTGTTCCGCAAGCTCACGCCCTACATGATCCTGGACTAGATCTGCGCGGCCGGCCCCGCGGCCGGGCAACCCGGTCGCGGCGGCGTGGCTGCAGGGCGACATCGGCGGCGCGCCCGAGATCGAACTCCGCGCCATGCCCAGCCGGGCGAGCGGGTCGGCAACTAGCGCTGGGGCGCAGCCGGCAGCAGGGTGGTCGGCGGCGGCGGGGGCGGCTTGGGCGGCGGAACCGCCGGCTTGGCCGGCGGAGGCGGCGCGGCCACCGGCGCCGGCACGGTTTTGCAGCCGATCAGCCAGGCGTCGTAGACCGGGTGCTCGAAGGGGTGCAGGCCCGGCGCGTTGGCGAACATCCAGCCCTTGAACAGCTGGCGCGTGGGCGGGGTCTCGCGGCCGGGGACCGGCCGGGGCGAGGACTGGATCTCCAGGTGGGCCGAGGCCCCGCGCTGGCCGGGCGCGGCGAGCTCGCACACGTGGACGGTGAAGACCAGGTCCTTGTAGCGGATCGGCTGGCCGATCGGCGCCTCGAAGCGCAGGGTCTCGGCGGTGGTCTTGTCGAGGGCCTGGAGGATGGCGCCGGTGCTGCGCTGGGGCGGCGTCGGCGCGCGCGGCTTGGCCGCCACCTCGTCCGACGGCGCCTCCGAGGAGCTCGGCGGCAGCAGCACGGTGGGCGGCGGCGCCGGCGCACGCCTGTGAATTGTAAAGTGTTAATTGAGTTATATACGTCCTCTACAGAGTTCTTCGTTACGCCTACAATGGTGGCTGTGAATCCGTAGTGTGCTGTGCCTGATTCGGACTTATAAGTGTATAGAATTTCTATACTATAAGTTTTCGCATTGTCCAGCCCCTGGAATCGCCAATCATTTCCGGCATATACCTTCCTGCCGTCCGCATACACGCCCTCCGGAAGCCCGAAAAGCACGCCGGGTAACCCAGTCAGATCAGCGTCCCATTGTGTGTATTCAGACCGGAAATCTATGCCCGTAGCGGCCCCTGTGGTGTCGATGAGATTGCTCACCGTATTGCCGACTGCCGTGCTGGTAATCTTCGTGTAATTGCCCGTTGCCGGGTTGGAGTTGGTGCCGAAATCCACCATAACCCTCCGGGCGCCGGCAGGAGTAATGGTATCGTACAAGGTGCTGAGTTGAGACAACAGCGCGGTTTTAGTTGCTCCCGCAGAAAGGGCATTTACAACGTGAAGGGCCTCTAGGTAGCTGAGATATGTCAGCTTCGTTTCCGCGTAAGTCACATACGCAGTAGCTTCCGTCTCCTTGTTCGTGGAATGTTTCAGCAGGAAATCGGTCTCGAAACTAAAGTCTGCCGTGGCGGTGTTGAACAAATGATCATTCCAGGTTGCCCCGGTGTGATCCCCGGAAAAAATCGTCTGTGATCGGGGAGCGTGTAGCCCATCGGCTGCCAGTAGCGCATCTATAGCGGAAGTAGTGTTACCTACCCCCACGAAAGAATCCTGTAAGCCAATCAACCAAAATGACGCGATGTCTTTTATCGTCTCTGCGTTAGCTGCGGCGGCGTTAGAAGGGGAAGATGCAGATATATAGGCAGCAACTAAAGAAGGATAAGCTACTGTGAACGCGATAGAATTTTGTGCCCCATTTGAAAGTCCAACGACATACACCCGGGTTGCGTCTATGTTTAAATTGGAGAGAGCAAAATCATACCCGGCCTTCACTTTTGCTGTATTCCATCCGATATCTGTCTGCGGACAAAAAACGATGCACTCCTGCATGTCCTGTCCAGCCTCTATCAACTGTGGAAGGCCATCATCAAGCACCTGCGTGATGTCTGTTCCGTTCTGGCCGGCTCCATGCAAGAATATAATCAGCGGACGTGGCGATGTGTTGCCGCCTGGAGGAATGTAGGTCATCGCTTCCAGCCCCGGTGCTGCAGGATCATAGTCCCCGGAATTATACCACTGCCTGGGAGCGGGTGCGCCGCCGGTAATTTCTATCCAGAACGATGCCCCCCGGACGTGATCACCTGGCTTTAAAGGAACCCATGCGGTGCCATTCCACACCCTTGTAGAACGTTCAATTGCATCCGCCCAATTTGTTCCGGTATATATCTTCAGATTACTCATTACGCTTCAGGTTGTAGCCAAAGATCTCCAGCGAAATAGGTGCCGCCGGTTGGCTCTTCTTCTTGTTCAAATAGCTGGACATTTCTGATCACGGGATGATCGGATAGGTCGTTATAACTTCCAGACGTTGCAACTTCAGCGAGGCTGGAAGTATCCAAGGGACCATTAAAAAAACATGTATATTTGTAGGGACTAAAAATAAAAAAAAAACTTTTATTTAAAGCTATGTATGAATGGTTCTATGAGATTTTGGGCAAACTTTTAGTTAATAGCTTTTGTCTACAATGAGATTCACATAGGTGTACTACCATCCATTCGACATATTGAGGACCTTCGGCCATGGCTTTCCGATCTAGCGAGCATCAAATCGGTGAAATTTGGATCCTCTAGGCTGGGACGTTATAATGTAGTAATAGAGCAATGGTTAATAGTTACCTATGTGTATCTTGTAGGCTTTGAATCGGTAAAATTTCGACAGTCTAGGACGAGGCATTGCAATGTGGTATCATAGCATTGGTTGGTAGCTAGTCCTTGTACATCTAGTGATAGAACCCAAGATTCCATTGCCAATGAGTACATGGATGGAGTACAAGCCGCGAATGCCTGATAGTTTGCCACCAAATGCCGTTGTAGAAGGAAAGTTGTCCTAATTCTTGTTAGTTTGTTGTTCTTAGGCACAATTGGGAACATTGATGTTCTAACTTTGTTTGTTTGGGACTTCATTTGATTTTAGATGATCCTAGAATCTGCAGTGAATTAAGGATCAGTTTAAGAAGAACATTCAAAAATTTAGATGGATGACTATGATATGCTCACCAAGAAAAATAGTAGTAGCAAGTGTTTTGTGATGCAGTACCCTTTTCTAGAAATTGAGGGGCTTCCAAGGGCTGCAAAAGCACATATAGGTTGTTATGTCCATAACAGAAACTAATGTGGTTATCAATCAATGAGAGGGATTGTGTGAAGCAAACTATTACAATAACTCGGTCTTAGGACGTGTGAACTGAGCAGCGGAAGATAAACTAGAAGACTGGCTATGGCAATTGTAAGTATCATTCCAATGACTTCAAAGGAGGAACTGTGAATAGGTAAATTTGGTAATCAATGTGGTTTTCAGGAAAAGAATTATCAGAAAATCTTGTAAGTTGAATGTCTATGTTAAGCTAAATCTCTAAGATCGAAGAATAGTGATATCGATTGGCATGAATGCTCTAGAATTTGATTAACAAGTTGACTTAAGAATGATGAGCTCATGTGATGATTAGTGATTAGAATACTTGCTATCAATACTTACAATACAGTATGAACAGAAAATTGTGACGATTTTGATTCTTAAAGTGAAGTATTGATGTGATTGTGCGACGATTAATAAAGATTTTCAATGCGAGATTGAAGGACTAACCGAGAATGTTCTGTATTTCAGCATGTAAGGCATCAGGAGAGTTTTTGACTCCTTGGGATGGACTGATGAAGGCAAGGTGGATGGATGTGCATGCAAAACAGGCAAAGAACAGCAGCAAGTGTCTCAGCAGATTGAGGAAAGAGTGAGGTTTTTCTTTTTTTTGAAAGTGGATAGTACCACCGATTATGTAAAAGGAAAGGATAAGAAATGACAAGTATAGAGGGAGGACTCCCCAAAACTCCCAAGTACAAAAGTCGACAGACAACCCTCTACCCCGTGAGCAAGCAAAAGAAAGAAAGAAAACGCCCCTGCCCGAGGCGCGTCATTAAATAAATGTTTGGAAACATACCTCAGGTGCTTCTGTTTCCAACAGCAGTCCCAATGGCTGCAATGGCTTCCCTGGGCAGAGTACTGGTATAATACATTTGTTCATTCATCCACAGCAATCACTCCCTTCGAGGCAGTTTATGGTATCCCTCCACCAACTTTACTCTCTTATGTTCCAAGTGCTACATAAATTCAGGAAGTAGGTGATACACTTTCGAAGCGGGATCAAATTCTTAAAGAGCTGAAAGAACATTTGTTGAAGGCTCAGCAATGTATAAAGCGCCAAGCTGATAGGCGCAGGACTGATAAGGAGTTTGCAGTGGGGGACTGGGTGTACATTAAATTACAACCTCATCGACAACAGTCTGTGGTTGTTAGAGACAATAATAAGCTTAGTGCCCGGTATTATGGACCCGATAGAATTGAGCAAAGAATAGGTGCTGTGGCTTATCGTCTATTATTACCTCCCAGCTCAAAAATACACCATGTCTTCCATGTATCTCAACTAAAGCTTAAGCTGGGGATCAAATATGTACCGACCACTCAATTACATGATCACTTACCTTGTGGTATTAAACAACCTACACAGCTTTTAGGCCGTAGGCTCATCAAGCATAATAACAAAGCAGCCATTCAATTGCTTATTCAATGACAGGGTCAGTCTTTTGTAGAAGCATCCTGAGAAAATTATGAGCAATAAAAGACATCTTATCCTAATTTTGACATTGGGGACAAGGTCTTCTCCGACGGGGGGAGGAATTGTAACGTCACTGCTGTAGCTGTAGCAGATTGGGTGTTCGATGAAGGAGTTGCGGTGGGGCCAACTACGGCAGATCGGCAACTAGGAGAGGTCGAACTGGCTGAGTCAGCGAATGAAAGAAGTTAAGTTGTTAGCTTTTACAATTTGTTATGTTAGTTGCTTCTGTTATGTTAGTTGCCTTGTTGTATAATTTTAATTGGCTTGTGGCAGGAAGTGATCGGAAGTGATGTGGCATTATCTCTACCAGTACTTTGCAACAAATCGGAGGAGTGAGCATTATAAAAAGGATGGAATGATCGTAATAGATCATCATCCGACTCATACCAATTGGTGTTCTATTTTCCCTGTAACTTGTTTTAGCCTTCTAGCCATTAGCGTACCCATATTGTTCTCTCCCACTGCTCTTCTGTTTGTGTAATTGACAGATCTTGCATCGGAGGAGGCTGGAGCTTGAGCCTGAAGTACTGGGAAGGAAGAATTGGGAAGAGCTTCTTTTGATCTATTGGAAGCATCGTTGCACTCGCACACTCCATTTGGTGATCCGCTTTCACCCTATGTGAATCCAGTCACATCCGCGACAGCCGCCCCTCCATTGGGAACCTGCTGAACTGGGAACTGATCTCGGTGTCACCCTCACCTCAACCCTCCCCCCTTATAGAAGATAGCCCCTCTCTTCTCCGACATTGACGATGGCGTCCTCCCCCCCTCTCTCTCTATCTCCCTTGATCGGCCTGCTTTGATCTGTTCAAGCAAGGCCGCGGTGGGGAAGAGGAGAGTGAAGGATGTGATACCGATCACCATAGGAGGGTGGCGCACTTATTGGGATGTTAGATAGGAGCTTTCCCTATTTCCTATTTGGGCCTCCCTCTCTCCCTAGGGGCTCTTCGGTATGTTGTTTGGCTCCCTATTGTCCAGAGGTATGAGGATAGATTGGCTGGCTGGAAGGCGAGGCTGTTTTCTTATGGGGGTAAGTTGGTGTTTTGTAGATACATTCTGGACAATCTACTTTCTATTCATTTTTCGTATCTCGAAGACCGTGGTCAAGAAGATTGAAGCCATCTAAGCCAGGTTTTTCTGGCATGAGTGGGGGGAAGGTGTAGGGGTTGGCATGACATCAGATGGGGGAAGGTGGCTATTACCAAGGACCAAGGGGGGGTATTGGTATTAAGAATTTTGGGGATTTCAATCTGACTCTCGAGTAAGTGGTTATGGAGGCTGGGAGGAAGGGATGAAGGACTTTGGACACAGGTCATCAGACATAGGTATTGCGGCAGGAGGACTTTGGATTTGGACTCCTCACCTCCATCCCAGACGTCTCCTATTTGGTGTGACATCTTTTTTGGCAGGGATTTCATCTCCTTCGGCGTTCGGATTTGTCTAGGAAAAGGCAACCATTGTCTTTTTTAGAAGGATAGATGGTGCAGTGATTTCACTTTGGAGGTAGTTTCCCCAGTCTTTTTTGTAGCTTTCGCCCCGCATCCCCACCAGAGAGGATACGTGGACTTGGAGGTGGGGTAGGGAGGAGACCTCTGTCAGGTCTGTTTATTCCATCATCTCAGACAGCGGGGTGCGTCATAACCTTGCCCCCCAGATTTAGAGGCCAAAGAATCTGTTGAAGGTGAAGATCTTGATCTGGAGGATTTCGCGCGTGAAACTTCCTACGAGACATGCTGCATGATTTCGTCCCGGGCATCCAGTCAACTTGTTGCTTGTGAGTTGGAGGATGAGAATCTAGATCACTTGTCCGTTGCCTGCTCCTACTTGCAGGCAGTGTGGGATGGGTTGGCTACGAGAACTCGTTGTGTACTTGGCCAACACTCGGAGGTCCACCATGTCATTGGGTCTTGGGGGAGGAAGTGGCCTCTCAGAGGGGATTGCATCGTGTGTTGGCTCATTCTGCATGTCACTCTATAGTCCTTATGGATTGAAAGGAACAACATAATATTTAGGAGGCTAGAGTGGACTCTCGTATTTCTTGTGTTTGTTCTAGAGTGAGAGAATGGACGAAGTTACTATGTAATATCAATGCCCTCACTTCCCCTTTTTTGTTTTGTCGGGGCGTTAGCATGTCCCACTTTGTCTTGGTGTGGTCTTTTGTACATGATCTCTTTTTGGGTGCTCATTGATTATGCTTGTACATCCTCTATTTCATTTAATACATACAGTGGTACTACCCACTTTCAAAGAAAAGAAAAAACTTGTGCATCCCCATTGCCCGAAGTTAAATGGACAAGATCATCGGGCGCCTTTTTTTGTTTGAGCTGCTGGTGTAGGTACTTTAAAGAAGCTGCAAATTGAATTTCTGGAATAAAAAATTCTAATAATGTTTATGCTTGTGTTATAGGGCTTAATTGTTACAAACCTTTGGCTGCAACAAGGAGGCAGGTTTGATGGATGACACTGATAGGATGCACAGGGATTCTCTTAGAGCAAAGTTTGATGGGATCCTTATCATAGAAGAAATTTACTAGAAGCAGAGATCGAGAGAGAAATGGCTGAAGGAAGGTGACAAGAACACCACTCATTTGCAGAGGATTGCATCGGGGAGAAGGACTAATCACATTGCTTCCATCAAAGTAGATGGTCTCATTGTTTAGAGGGAGAAGGACATCAAGCAGTATGCCAAGGAGTTCTATTCCACACTTTTTACCGAGAAGCAGATGTCTAGGCCAGGCTTTGCAGATAACTAGCTTCCTCACCTCTCCTCTGCGGAGAGTGCGGCTCTTTTGTGTCCCTTTGTAAAAGAGGAGATTAGACAGACGATTTTCTCTCTTGCAGGGGATAAAGCCCTAGGGCTTGATTGATTCCCTATGATCTTCTTTCGGCACTTTTAGGACATTATCAAGGAGGACCTGATCTGTGCAGTCAGAGAATTCTAGGAAGGTAGGGCTCACTGAGAGATATCAATAAAACCCTCTTAGTCTTAATCTTGAAGAAGCAAGGTGCATAGGACTTGGCAGATTTCAGGCCCATCAGCCTTTTAGAAATAGCACCAATAAAATCATCACAAAATTGCTAGCCAGGAGGCTTGATAGGGTGATTGGCAGGATGGCCAGTGGCCATCAAGGGGCCTTCATCAGGGGAAGGCATATCTAGGAGATCCTTGTTTCTCATGAATTGTTGCATGCTATGAAATCTCGTGGGCAGAAGAGAGTGGTGCTCAAGTTAGAGTTCGAGAAGGCCTACGACAAGGTCAATTGAAATTGTCTCTGGAGGTGTTAGCCATGATGGGCTTTGATAAAAAATGGGTGGGTTAGATACGGTCTTGCACCTCCTCTGCTTCCTTTTCTGAACTCATTAATGGGCACCCCACTACCTCTTTCTACATGGGAGAGGGCTCCAGCAGGGAGACCCCCTATCACCACTCATGTTTGTACTAGTGGCATAGACCTTGGGCAGGATGTGGATGGGGGCTGAAGCGGCAGGCATCATTAGAGGTTTCCAGGCTGGGCATCACAGTAGCAGTTTTACCCACCTACAATATGCATATGAAACTATCCTTTTTTTAGCAGATGAGGAGCACCAGTTGGTCAATGTCAGGTTAATGTTGGAGATACTGCAGGATGTTAGTGGGTTGAAGGTGAATTATAACAAGAGCTTCTTAGCAAAGATCAATATGGAGGCGGCTTCTCTCATACGGGTAGCATTTATTTTAGGCAATCAAATATGAGAGTTTCCTTTCTCCTATCTAGCCCTTCCTTTGTCACTAGGGCCGCTGTACTGTAAGGATTGGTAGGTGGTGGTGTAGAGATATGGGTCCAGGCTTGTAGGATGGAAGGCAAGGCTCCTCTCCTATGGGGGGTGTATGATTTTATGTAAATTTGTGCTTGACAGTATGCCTATCTATTACCTCTCTATTTTCAGGATCCCTAAAATGGTGACTAAAAAGCTAGAGTCCATTCATGCCAAATTTTTCTGGCATGGTAGTGGAAAAAGTGGGGTTTAATAGCTCGAGGGGGCACTGGGAACTGGAGACTAGCGGCTGGAGGTTGACCCTTAGGGGTGCTATAGCCGAAAGCTAGGACTGGAGCTGGAACTGAGACTGGTGTTGCAAATAGAGCTGGAACTGGCCGGCTGACCATTTAAGGTGTTATAGTTGGGGGTTGGGACTGGAGCTGGAACTGGGATTGGTGTTGCAACTAGAGCTAGAACTGGCTGGCTGACCATTTAAGGTGTTATAGCAGGGGGCTAGGACTCGAGCTGGAACTGGGACTGGTGTTGCAACTAGAGCTGGAACTGACTGGCTGACCATTTAAGGTGTTGTAGTCGGGGGCTGGGACTACTGTTGGAACTAGTACTGAAACTAGAACTGGCCGGCTAACTGCTGATGTGTAGTAGCCAGAGGATTAGGCCTGGAACTGGGACCGAGGTTGGAACTTGGTGCTAAAACTGGAACTGGCTGGTTAACTGCTGATGTGTAGTAGCCAGAGGTCTGAGGCTAGAACTGGGACTAGGGCTAGAATTGGGACTGGGGCTGGAACATGGTGTTAAAACTGAAACTGGCCAGCTAATTGCTGATGTGTAGTAGTCAGAGGACTAGGACTGGTTGGCTAACCGTTAAGGTGTTGTAGCCGAATACTGGAACCAGAAACTGGCGATGACTAACCCTCGAGGGTGTAGTGGCCACCATTGTTGTGGAGTGACTTTGAGCATTGTCGTCGGTGGGATGTCACGGTTGACGACTTTCATCAGGGTGGAGTAGAGAGGAAGAGATGTTTTTTTTCTCTTTACCAGCTCTACTGCCCTTGTGGGTTTTCGCCAGAGCTGGCCCCCTTTCACTTTTTTCAATGTACCCTTGTGGGGTTTCACACCGAGGGGTTACTCAATTTTGCCAGAGGTGCCCTCATGACTTTTCACCTCTGCTGGGTTGGTGGTAATTTTTGCCCTCTGTAGTCCTGCAGAAGGAGCTACCTGAGGCCACCGGGATATCTCTAATTTTAACCCCATATTTTATTTTTTGTTGTTATTTTTTTTCAAATATGGGAATTGTCATCCATAGCATGCTGTTGTCTGGGGATGTAACCTGAGACTTGTGTTGTCGATGACTTGACATCATTATGATCCTGATTAGGACACTTACAAGTTGCTAAGTCATGGCCCTAATGGTCATTATATCTTGGTAGAGTATAACTGGAGTCATAACTGGGGATCACAGTGGTTAAACTGTGATGTATCGTGAACTGAGTGTTATGGAATGTGGGGTATTTAAGGTACATGGATGTATAGTAAAGGAGATCCATGGATTGGCCAAGACTGGGGTTCGTGGGAATAGGTGACTGGGATAATGTGTGGTTGCTAGGGTATATGGGCCTGCTATGATGAAGCGAAGGCCAAGAGTATGCAGAACTAGCCAGGGTAACACAAACAGACTGGGAAGTGTAAGGTTAATGAGTCAAAAGCATGTATGGGTCTGGGCCCATAATTTGTTGAGAGGTGGGAGGGTAGTAACCCTGACTGGTGGAGAGAGAGTTTTTTTTTCATTACCGACCCTACCACCCTTTTGAGTTCAAATCCTAAATCAGCTCTGTCTGCCACTGTCCAGATCCAACCATACATCAGTAGAAAATATTTTGCCTAACCAAATCTCCACCAAACCTTTCATAAAAAATATCCCCGTCTTCCTCTCTCTCCCCTCTACAACTTCTGTGAAGAGCTCAACACCTGGATTGGAGGTCTACATCGCGGTCAATGCCAACTCTAAGGAAATTTCACTTCTGCCTGGCCAGATCTGAAACTGGGGCTAGTTTGGTTCTAAAATTCCCCATAAGAAGTACGCCCCCAACTAATTTTTTGGAGTTATAAAGGGTTGAAGAATTTCAAGAGAGCTTTCCAACGGCACTAGTTTCGAGTCTATCCAACATAGTGGCAGATCGCAGCGACGGATCTCACCGGACTGTGCACTGAAAAATAGAAGCTTCAGGTCCGGGGCAGCAAGCTCCAACACTAGCGATCGGAGCTGCCCGGCCTCTGACTAGTGTTCCAGTCTGACCACCATCTAGAGAAGTGAGCCACTAGGTGCCACCATCATAGCAGGACCCACCCCGTCAGGTCCGGAGGACTGATCAGCACGTGGGTCCCACGGACCCACAGATCGCGCCATCTGGGCAGCACCAAAACGCAGGTTTTGGCACCATTGGAGCGACATCAAGATGGTGCCCGTCAACCCACTTCCCGTTACTCTCGGGCCCCACATGTGACCTGTTACCTCCCTATGTGAAGTGAGTCGAAACATTTGTACTGCTGTAAAATTTGTTAACTAGGAGTACGGATTTGGCCGAGGTGTATTCCCCACGCCGGGAGCGTGGAGATAATGGTCTAACTTCTTGGCGTTATTTTGCTTAGCTAGTATAAGGTCATATGCTGCTGTGAGTGTGATAGGATCCAAGCCCGTGATTCCATGTCACCGCTGTGAGCAAGAGAGTGACCCATCCCGTGACTCGATCTGAGCACAGAAGTGAATCGACCACCCTTGACTCTGCCAGTTTCTCAACCGCACAGATCCACGCTATCCCTCGCTTGGGACGACGAGTGAGCTTGCGTTTCTGTTAGTGACATATAGCCCATAGGAACTCTTAGTGTCAGGCTAAGGCATCTCTAGTGTTCACATGTTGCTGGTCACGTCTCCATCTAGAGTCTGAGGTTCGCATCACTTAGAGTCGGCCTCTCAGTCTGTCCCGCATCAGAATTACTCCTGTATCTATCTGTGACGTTGAGCATAATGAGTGTCGTGCTCACACGAGAAGAGGCAGGGGTTATGAAGCCTGTCTACTACGTTAGTTGAGTGCTACAAGTACCAAAATTTTGTTATTTGCGGACTGAAAAGTTCACCCTTGCACTCATTATGGCCGCTCGCAAGTTGTGACCATATTTCTTGGCTCATCCGGTCGTCGTCCTCACTGACCAGCCACTATGACAAGTCCTCCAGAACCCTGATGCCTCGGGAAGGCTGATCAAATGGGCTATTGAGCTGGGGGAATTCGACGTCAAGTTCCATCCGAGGACTGCGATCAAGGCCCAGGCTCTCGCCGACTTCATGGCCGAGTGCACCATACCCGTCGAGGATTCACTTGAGCAATCCTCCAAGCCCATATGGGAGTTATACGTCGACGGATCGTCCTGTGCCATGGGGAGTGTAGGGTTGGTCCTACTCTCACCGGAAGGGCTCAAGCTACAGTATGCCTTACGATTCAACTTCCCGACCACAAACAACGTAGTCGAGTACAAGGCACTCCTCTCAGGTCTACGCATGGCGAAACACTTGGGGGCGACTAGCGTGCGCGCATACAGTGATTCCATGCTCATAGCCAACCAAGGAAAGGGAGAATTTGAAGCGCATGAACCCTTCATGATTAAGTACTTGGAGCAAGCCAAGGCTACAGCAAGGGAGTTCTCCCATTGTCACGTGGTCCACATCCCACAAGAGGAGAACGCCCGAGCAGACGCTCTGTCTCGCTTGGCGCCAGCCACTACGGCCTCCAACTCGAGGTCGATCTTGCTAGAAGAATTATCGGCACTGAGCATAGACGAGCCAGCTCCCCAGGTAAATGCCATCGAGTACGAGCCCTCTTGGATGGATCCCCTCTTGGATTTCCTCCTTCGACAGCAGCTCCCGAGCGATCGCCTCGAGGCTCAATGCACGCGAGTACGAGCAGCCCACTTCACAGTGGTGGATGGGAGATTATATCATCGTTCCCTCTTGGCTCCATTATTGAAGTGCTTGTTCCCTACAGAAGCCAACCAGGCCATCCAAGAAATCCACGAAGGACTCTGCGGAAGCCATGTGGGAGGGCGAGCACTCGCGAGGACCATGATCCGACAAGGATACTGGTGGCCCACTTTGCGGCAAGATTGCCTCGTCTATGTTCGGAGTTGCCCTCAGTGTCAAAAGTTCTCTCATCTACACCACCAGCCGGCCACGCAACTGCACGCCCTGATGGAGCCTCACCCATTTGCTCAATGGGGGGTGGACATACTGGGTCCTTTCCCTAAGGCACAAGGTAGGAAGAAATTTCTCATAGTTTCTATCGACTACTTCACCAAATGGATCAAGGCTGAACCATTGGGGAAAATCATGAGCGAGGCAACTTGGAAGTTCATGCTACAAAGCATCATCTGCCGCTTTGGAATCCCAAGGGTCCTCACAACTGATAATGGCAGGCAATTCGCAAGCACTGCCTTCCAAGAGAAGTGCTCAGAGCTAGAGATTTGGAACCACTATACTTTGATGGGACATCCCCAACCTAATGGGCTGGCGGAGAATGCTAACCGAACACTGCTTCACGGCATCAAGACTCGGCTGGCTCAAGCAGGTGACTCGTGGGTAGACTCAGTTCCGAGTATCCTATGGGCCCACCGGACCACCTCTAGAGTCACCACCAGGGAGACACCCCTCCACCTCTCCTACGGCGCTGAAGCAGTGGTACCGATAGAGATATCTAACCCCTCACTATGAGTGGGACACTTTAATGAGGCCAGGAACAACTAAGCGATACGAGAAAACTTGGACCTGCTCGAAGAAGATAGAGCCAATGCCCAAGTAAAGCTCGCGGCATACCAATAGAAGCTGGCCCAGTACTACAATGCCCTAGTTAAAGAGTGACACTTCTTCCCTGGAGATTTGGTTCTACAACGAGCAAGCGTTGCTAACCCAAGAGGAGCCATAGGAAAGCTCGCACCAAATTGGGAAGGCCCGTACAAGATGGCGAAAACACTCGGCAAAGGAGCGTACAGGCTAGTGACGCTGGGGGGGAAGAGATACCTAGGACGTGGAACTCCGTCAACCTTAGGAAGTTTTTTCAGTAAATCGTCACCAGCCACACTCCACTAAGGTAAGAAGGTAACCCACGGGTTCCCTAAAGGCAAGCACGGCTCCCCTTAAAAATATGAAGGTAACCTACGGGTTCCCTAGAGGCGAGCACCACTGCCCTTGAAAACAAGAAGGTAAACCACGGGTTCCCTAAAGGCGAGCACTGCTCCCCTTGAAAATGAGAAGATAACCCACGGGTTCCCTAAAGGCGAGCACCGCTCCCCTCGAAAATGAGAAGGTAACCCAAAGGTTCCCTAGAGGTGAGCACTGCTCCCCTTGAAAATGAGAAGGTAACCCACGGGTTCCCTAAAGGCGAGCACCGCTCCCCTTGAAAATGAGAAGGTAACCCAAGGGTTCCCTAGAGGCAAGCACTGCTCCCCTTGAAAACATGAAGGTAACCCAGAGGCAAGCACCGCACCGCTCCCCTAAAAAATTAGAAGGTGACTCGAGGGTCCCTTAGAGGCAGACAGTCGTCCCCTCACAAATAATGACCACGAGCTGGTCCACCTAAGGAAGATACAAGTACCGCGAGGACACGCATACAGGAAAACAATCAGAAGCACATTATGCAAATGTCTCTCATCAAAAGGTACACATTCAAAATAAGTCCAAAGAGATTTTATTCCTTAGTCAAGGTACAAAGAATACAAGAGACCTTATTCTTTGGTCAAGATACAAAATGTGTCCACTGCCATTCTACATAATGGGTTGCATATGGAGATCGACTTCATCAGTAGGGAGTCATCTAATTATGTCTCCCAAGACATTATCGAGTCACTCTCTAAGACCAGGGAGATTGTTCTCAATGGTGGCTTAGTGTTTGTAGAGTTCTAATGGAGGTTCGGCCCCGTTCTATATGACGATGGAGCATGGTGCAAGATTGACACACTTGCTGGTCCATGCATCATTTTAGGGCAAACATGGTTGGAAGAGAGGAGAGCGACCTTTGATCGGGACAGGCGGACCTACACCTTACACCCACCTCACCTACCTAGCGAGTTTGTCTTCCACGACGGCGTTCAACTGACCATTTCGGTGTCGCCAGCCACCCTCCCCCAGCGGCCTGCTCCACCTTCGGGCTCACGCCCGCCACCTCTCCCGAAGCCCGCCCCTCTAGCCACCCATTGTGGGAGTAGTCATTTCCTCGACCAATGTCCTTCATATTCTCCTATCTTAGAGGACCCACATTCGGAGGATGCCCATCCCAAGCTTATTCCTGTGAGTTATGAGGCTGACCAGGAGTCGGCTGATGAGTACCTCGTTGAGGTTGAGGGGTTAGAGAGCAATACCATGGCACACCTACCTACCGACCCTACACAGTCAGCCAATCCCCTCTTGACCGAGCAGCTGGTCATCCCGGTCACACCCGTTGTCCCAGTTCCTCCAGATGCCCCGACCATGCCCATCAGTCAGGAGCCCGTAGATGACCTCGAGCTTCTGCCCATCCTAGCTTTTTTTGACGAATCTGACCAGCCTGCCACCTCTCTAATGCTAGCCACTCCTGAGCAGTAGTCAGCCGTCCCTGTGTTAGCGCAGTCACTTATCACTGTCATACCGCTGTCAACGTCTTACGTTGATGCAGTATGGTTTGATTTCTACCGTGCATATGAGAGACGACATCCAGACCCCATCATCCTCATGAACCATGTCAGGCAACCGGATGACCTTCCTATTACCCACCTCCTCGTCCTCAAACACTTCAAAATCTGAGGATGAGTCTTTTTGAACCAATGAAGGTTGGCGTGGTTTGAGCTCCGAAACACCGGATTATGGGTCAAGTTGCTTCTATTCATGACGTACATGGGTGATGTTTGGAAATCACACCAAGTCATGTTATTTTTATTCAAGTCAGACCCTAGTCGTAGACCTAGGAAGCCCATAGACCTAGTCCCATCTCCCATCAAGTCCCGTGTGTCTGAGTCACCAGAGTCCTTCACTGATCACATTAGGCAGTTGCATGAGCATGTACGTCATCATATTGAGACCAGCAACACACGGTACAAAGAGTTAGCTGGTGCCCACAGGCACCATCATGAGTTCCAGGAGGGCGAGTACGTCATGATCAGGGTCAGGCTTGAACAGTTTCCCTCAGGAATCGTGAAGAAGTTACAAGCTCACGGTGCCGGTCCTTTTCGAGTAGTGAAATGAGTTGGTTCTAATGCATAGGTTGTAGATCTGCCAGAGAGCTACAGGATTAGCTCCACTATCAACATCTCGGATCTAGTCACTTAAAGGGACCTAGCGGTGATGGGCTATCCAAATGTTTCACATTTGCTATTTGCTGATGATACACTAATCTTCAGCAAGTCCATGGCTGCCTCTGTCAGAAATCTTTTCCAGGTACTTAGTGTTTATGAACGGGCCTCTGGCCAGCTTATTACTGTTGGCAAGAGTGGTTTTTTCATTCATCCAAAAACCAAAGACTCCGTTTCTAAATGCATTTAGTATATCACTGGATTTTCAAGGCATTCTTTCCCACACAAATATTTGGGATTCCCTCTAGTACTTGGCAGGAGTAAGAAAGTGCATTTTGCAGGTATTCTGTCATCTATTCAGAATCGCATTCAAGGTTGGTTGGCCAAATTCCTATCTCAGGGAGCTAAACTTTGCTTAATTAAGCATGTTCTCACTACCATCCCCATCTATTTTCTGGCATCATCTCCTCTCCATGTGGGTATTCATCAGTCCCTGAAGAGATCTTTTGCTAATTTTTTCTGAGGCTCTTCCACTCAAGGAAATAAGCGACATTGGAGATCCTGGAATACTATCTGCAAGCCTATTTCTTAGGGTGGTCTTGGTGTCATGTCTCTTCGGCATATGGAGGTTGCTTTGAGAGCTAAGATGCTATGGAAAGCACTGCATTCAGATTCTTCGTGGGCTGAATTCTTCAGAGCTAAGTACATCCGTGGCTGTCATCTTTCTGATGTTCACTTTAGGAATATGAAGGGGTTTGTTAGAAAAAGCTGGTTACAAGCCAAAGATCTCATTATCCAGCATAAAAGAATAATATTGGGTGATGGGACTAATACAAGCTTCTGGCATGATGTCTGGTTTGGTAACCAGACCATGGCCTCCTATGTTCCTGCTGAATTAATTCCAAACCCAAAGCTTTCTGTCAAAGAGTTTTATTTTTAGCCCGCCAATGACTCTAATGATCCGGTAGACAGGTTTATTCCCCCAGATATCAGGACTGCCATTAACCATGTCAATTTATCTCATGATGTTGATAAGGAAATCTGGAGCTTATCCTCCACTGGTGAGTGCTCGGTGTCTTCTATTTGTAAAGCTGCTTATAATTCTGTTCAGATTCAGAATTTTATCCCTTGGACTCACCTTTGGTCCACTTGGCTGCCCTCCAAAATCTCCATTCATTTGTGGAAAATTCTGAACAATTGCCTCCCTACTGATGCTAATGTTAAAATGCTTGGCATCCCCCTCTACTCCAAATGCCTTTGCTACAAGGATCCGATTGAGGAAGATGCAACTCATTTATTTATCAACAGTGAATGTGCTTCATTTGTTTGGTCTTCTTTCAACTAAAGGGGTTACAGCTCCATGGTAGATCAGCCAAAGCACTAATTGTTAACTCTCTTCAGCACTGCAATCCAAATTCTAAATTTGGTCTCATTACTCTTGCTGTCATTGGATATGGGATGTGGGAATTATGGACTGCCAGGAATGTTGCAAAGTATGAAGGAAAAAAATTCTCCAAATGGAGTCTTTCTCACAGAATCTCTGTGTAGGCCATAGAAGTTGTTAATGTTGTTGGATTCAAGGAAAATTCTTACAGCAGGCGTAAGATTTTGGCAAACTTTGGTTGGAAGCATCTCCCCTTACTCGGAGAGTCGTAAGAGGAGAAATTAAGCTCACACATGAAAAATTTCAGAGTGAACTCATAAGTGCCAAGAGGCCAAACACGGCGATCTTGTGACCCAAATTGGATGTGAAGGCCCTGAGGACTAGCCTACTAAGGACCTCGACAATCCTTGGTCAGAGCTTCGAAATGTGGGTTCCCTGTGTCGTCACCTAGGTGACGATTATTGTTCACCCTACGGGAAGGGTTCTCAGGAGACCATACCATAGAAGGGTGAGCCCCTGAAAGCCCAAGGTGATTTAAAACCATGAACAAAGGAGCAGTGAATGGGAAATGTACCCCCTCCCCAGTGGCAGGTTCACATACCTATCTAAAAGTAGCTAAAACATCAAAGGAACCATAATCTTGTCCTAAGCAAGGGGAGATACAAGTCATGCTATTGAAGTCAGTAGATTTGTACCCTGCCATGGACTGTCGTTTGCGAACCACTAACACAATGGACGGCTTGAAAATTTTCACTCAGACATAGGGGGTCAAAGCAAGGAAATCACAACAAGAGATGATATACTCATGACTGCTCAAGATGAGTCTCTGGCCCGACGAAAAACTTGAGCAAACAGAGGTGATAATTTTCGAGGATGAGGCTCTCAAGGGCAATCTGTCGAACACTGAGCAGAGCATACATGGTAACTATCAAGACTAGATTGGAGAATTACACAGGTGAATATATGGGCAAAATGGGAACCCGATTGAAATTTAGGAGTGCACGATTGCCCCTACAACCTAAGGATGCAGGTGAAAGGGCACATGGCCAGCTCCTCCATGGGAGATAAAGAGCACGTTCATCAATCAGATATTAACATACTATGTAGGTGTACATACACTGATCATCTAGGAATATTCATGAACACCGTATGCGTAAACTGAGTTAAACGATGAAGCTTGTACTTAATCTAGGGGAGGGGATTTTACTGTCACCCGCTGGGCATGGCCAATGGCCATTATGAAACCTGATCCACGAGATTATAGTCGCCCAAACGATCATAGGATCATAGATATGTATATAGCCTTAATAAGGCCTCCTCACGATCGGGACATATGCCTCTATATGCTAGGCATCAAATCACGGTCTGTTGAAGTGTAAACAAAGAAAATGGAAGATCAAGCGAACTAGCACTGACATCCCACATAGTAATCTAGTAATCTGTAAAACATAAACACGACCCACAAGGGGCTTCACAGAGCTTCTTTTTTTTCTAGAGCAACCCAACACGTTGGGGCTTCTCTGTTACAGGAATGTGGAGAAAGAGAAAATAATAAAAAATACAAATGAAAGCGGGGAGGGGAGCTAAGAAGAAACGAAGCCTTTAGTCCCCTTGGGACCTTGCTGTGGTGGAGACCCACCTACAAATCAGCAGGGATTGAAGGGAGCTCTCCTTCGGATGTAGTAGAGATGACACAAGGGCACTCCTAATGTAGGTGGATCACCCTCTATCACGCCCCGACGTGGAATATCGGAACGTATAGTCAGAAATAGCTAGAAATAATATTAATATGCTAGTCTAAGCATTATGTGGCCACATATTGTTACCAAACATTATTCTTTACCGCTAAAAAAATCTGGACTTTATGGTGAAGAGGGTGGCAACAATTGGTCAATTGCAGGTGCGACCTCGGGTAGCATGACAAATCAGGTGAAAACGTATCTTTCATATAATCCCACTATTAATCCTAATGATATTGCGTTTATTTGGATAGGTGCCAACGATATTATCGATAATATCATTGATGTACATCGTATTGTGATAGTTATATCATCTATGTTCTTCCAATCATTTCTTCCAAACTTTGAACCCATGGCTACTACTGATTGTTCCCAGGATTTGATTTGATGTTCCTTATATACACAACAAAACCAGCTCATTGCCCGATCAAGTAAGAGCATTTGTTCTTGAGTTAGCTGATAATATTGAAAGTATAATTCTACCTTAAATCTCCAGTCTTCGAAATTTGTACCATCAAACATTGGAAGCTCTAATGGTTTGGGACGAGGTACCTGAATGGCCGGTGGAGGTGGTGGAATGATCTCTCGATGGCCGAGGTTCTGCACCTCAAGTGGGGCTGGTTTAGCTGTAGAAGCTTCCAGGACAACGAGTCTCGGCGCTACCTGCTCCATAGATTGGGGCATAGCCTGCTGCACAGAAACTTGAACCACATGGTGGATCGATTGTTGAAATAATTGTAATTCTTCCGGTGCCATCGATCGTGAAAAGCGAGAGTTATCCAAGATGGGATCAGACACCACTTTGTTATGCTTAACCGGCTTGGAGCCTTGGATCGTCTTCAGAGATGGCAAATCTGTCAGAAGCGATTGCAAAAAGTGCACTCTTCTTCTTCCCCGGAACAGAAGAAGATGGAGCAGCGTCGAGAACACCTTGAGCAAGAGAGCGGGAAGTAGTGGAGGTAGGAGGAGCGAAACCTAAAACAGGAGAGGAAGAAGAGGAAAGAACTAGGAACGGGGAAGACATCGGGGAAGAACTCAGAATTCCAGAAATCTGATATTACTCATGTCCGGCTATTACATCCAATACCTATTTATATGGTCCCTTATGAGATCCATTTCGTTACAATCTCTCCTAAATTACAACCAAATTCTTATTACAGATGCTAGATTTGCATTTAATTTGCATTACAGTGGTTGCTGTTAATGACTGAGCTGTGACATGTTTCATATAATTAATGAAGGGTAATCCCAAAGTTTTGCCAAAGCCCTCCGAGGCCCGATAACCCCACGAACCATCATTACCCACCTATGAAATCCGTTTATCCCCCATCTCTTGCCGTTTAAATTTCCAGTCACCTACCTCCTCCATTCCGCATCATCCCTCCTTGCTTCTCTTCCTCTCTCTCTCTTGGTAACCTTCTCTTCCCACTCAGTTAAGTCTCCCTCTCTCACTCTTCCCCATCACTATCATAATGATATATAGGTATGTACGTATTTTAGAGAGAGAGAGATCATATATTGTAGAAGCAAGGTTTGACAAATTGGTTCGGGATGGCTCGAATCACCCGTCCCGAACCGTCCTAGCCACAGATCGGGACGATCGACCCGGTCTGTGGGACGCTATCGGGACGATATTTTCCATTTATCATCATTCATTCATTCATTTTTTTTTGCCTCATCCAAGCATGCAGGCATTCAATGACCGCAAGCATAGAATAGCTATATGTAGCATAGTTCCCCTATATCAAGGATAGGATAAGGATAGCACCCACGATTCACAGATAGAGTGCAGCTCACGAAGCACAATTAAGGAAGATGTGCATACGTAAAGGGGATGCCACGTAGAACATATGCATAGCATACACCACAATCTACACCCAGGACTATTCCTCCATAGTGTGAAAGTATAATTATATAGGTAGTGAACCCTAGACATAGGGATGTGCAGACGTTTTGAGCAACACTAGAGGATTACTTTATCACCTACACATGCATTTGGGGTTCTCTACTTTTGGTAGTTTCGCACAACCCCTTATTTATTTTTAATTCCAGACTTCTCCATTCGACGCGAGTTTCCTCATGTGTCTCAATGGGGATTCCTGACTACTAGGATTCGCCCTTTATTATAATATTGTGATGGATTTCACCATTTGACATGAGTCTCCTCATGTGTCTCAATGGGGGTTCCCGGCTACTAGGATTCATCCTTATTTTAATTGTGGAGTTTGCAGCACCATTTTCGCGCGAGTCTCCTCATTTGTTTCAGTGGGTATTCTCGGCTACTTGGATTCACATTCCACTTATCATTATCATCATTTTTTTCTTTCTTTTTTTAAAAGGGGGCATGTAGCTTTTTCCTCAAGGTCACCCTTCACGCAAGTGTAGAGATTTGAGCATCCATGAAGTGTTTAAGAAGAATTTATGACTTCCCTATGACTAAGGACCATTGCTCATATTGTGTGCGAAGTGTGAGAGTTTTGTCCAGGGTGCATCTTGTGAGTTATGCTAGCATCATGGCTACGACTCTTTCCCTAACCGTATGCACTCACCGAGAATTGACTTTTCATTCCTTAGTGTGTGTTGTGACGCACACATATCCTGAATCAGAACAACGTTATTTAGCAAGGGAGTATGCGGCCTTAGAAAGTTGAAGGAAATGTATTAATACTATATTTCAGGCAGACATGCATGCGAGGTAAATAAGTACACAAATCACGTCATGATTATCATTTTTTCTTCTTCTTTTTTTTCCTTTCTTTTACCTTTTTTATTTTTTTCCTTTTTTTGTTTCTTCTTCTCTTCCCTTCTTTTATTCTTTTTTTCCTTTTTTCCTACTTAAAATGACTTACTCATATCCTCTTTAAAATTTATCCTCGAATCAAACCTGGCTATCTATCGCAGTCCATACTCCCCACCTCCGAGTCCACGAGAGTGTGACCCCACGGACCAAACCACGCCTAGATCCAGGCTTAGAAACTTCTCCGGGGTACGTGGCAGAACTATGTTGCTGCTACGTTAGTTTGAGCCCTTGAGCTGGGGGTGTTGGGTCCTGTCCGCAGCCGCCTAGGGTGTCGGCTAGGTGGGGTTATACGGGGGAGCGTAAGATACGTGGCTCCTGCAAAAGTGGCCACGTATCCTTATGTGATGTGAGGGGTCAATGCGGCTAATCGGGTGGCTTATTTGCAAATAAACCCCCTGTAACAGGTAAAATGTTTGATTTGGCGTTGGAAGAAATAGCACCATCTATTGATTCTATTCTAGGGGTACTTCGCATGTTTTTTAAGTGCCTTTCCCCGTTGAGATTGCTGTTACTCCGCCGTTGGTGTAGCTCCGTGCTCCATCACTTTGGGTTAAGGTGCTGTAAAATATATAAAATATGGTAGAGTTTTACTTGATGTAATTCTGACGTGGATTGTGCTGGTCCCTACTGTCCTCTTGGATGGGCTAAAACTTTCTCGGCCCATTACAGGTGTCATCAGATTCACCTTGTGACGCTGGCCAGGCAAAGCTCTCTGGGCCAGGCTAAACTTTGTTGGCCCATTATGCGGAATACCATAGCTCAACTCCTATGCTACTTTTAAATAATTTGAGAAGATGTCATTCTATGTAGATAAGGATCGCTATTCTTTAACAACAATTTTAGTTTGGGATGGTACGTGGATTGGATTTAGAATAAGCAAGCAAAATGTTATAAAAAAAATCTTTTATCCTAATGCGGGTAAGGGTTGGAGTCCCATTTTTGTTGTTTATTTTAATACTTCGAGTTTGTTCCAAAGTCGTTAAAAATCATAATCATTAGAAATCTCGCTTTCAGAAACAGGACTTTACAACTGGAGCATACTCATTAAAAATCTCACTCCTCTGATAGTCATGTGCAAAATCAGATTTTGCACAATCTCCTCCCTTCAGAATCACTCTCATGTGGTCTCCGAAATGGGTTTCAGATCCAAGAACATTTATTTCATAAATACATACTCTTATCAGTAATAGTCGCTGTCCAACGTGGTATGCAGCAAGCATTACTCTAATCTTATGTGGGATTTTTATGGTTTCCTCGCCTATGCTAGTGTGCCAGTGTGTTCACTACGAGGGAAGGGATCACGTAAGCTCTTCATGGGCCGGGTCTGCCTGAGCCCAGCATCAATTTTTGGGCCTAGAGGGTCCGGCCTGATCCACACGTGGGCGAAATTAGGCCTACACGTATCGCCAGTAAGGTGCCCACGAGCCAATCAGCCCGTTAGGCCCATTGGGCGTGGCTCCTTCGAGAGGGTCTACAACCCCGTCATCTAACTTTCTCCGTCCAAACCAACTTGCACCACACCGGGGATAATTGGACACCTCAAGATTGTAATTTTATTTATTTGTTTAAAAGTATCCAACCTCCGAGCTCACCTAATTTACTGAGAACCTAGACACTGCCCAGAATTTACATCTGGAGAAGTCATCGCTATTTTTTTGACTTAATGTCCATATAGTCGACGTGAATTCTTTCATGCCCTATTATTTTGTAGAATTAGCACCCACCACAATGGACACGAATTCTGAAACTCACGGTGTCCTTAGTGGACTCCAATTTACTCAGATTGCTACACTCCATGGCTTGATCTTCCGTTAATTCCTTTGAACTTGCCCGCTCAATAATGTCTATTGATTAGTGGGCCTTTGGCCACATTATTGTTTTGACCAGTAGGACGGAAGTCCTAAACTAATGATAAACCCATGAGGAAGACCACTGGCTCATGAGGTTTTAATATGAACTAATGATAGACCCATGAGAAAGACCACTTGCTCATCGAGTAAAATGAACTACTGATAGCCCATGAGGGAAGACCACTGGCTCATGTGGCACACTAAATTGAGTAATGAATAAACACATGAGGAAGACCACTGGCTCTTGCAGTATACTTAAACAAGATATAAATAAGCCCATGAGGAAGACCACTGGCTCATGAGGCACCCTGAATAAATAATGAATAAACCCATGAGGGAAGACCACTGGCTCATGAGGTAAAAGAAATTATTGATAAGCTCATGAGGAAAGACCACTAGCTCATGAGGTGAAATATATCATTGATAAACTGATGAGGAAAGACCACTGGCTCATTAGGTAATTCCTGAACTGACTTGAGTGCTTGATGATTGTGAATTACTGCCCAAGAAAGGGTATTTACTTGACAATCAATAGTCAATATCTCGTGACATGATCTGGAAACACCATGCTTGATATATCTTGCAACTCGATTCAACTTTTTATGCTAGTTATTTCATGCTTGTCCTATTGGTATATTCTTTACGTTGACTTGCATTTATTCATGCATGATTATAGTACATTGTTCACTATCGGTTTGGGGCGTGACATTCTGCTACTATCGATTTGGGGCGTGACATTCAGGCTCCTTCAATAGTCCCTTTTTCAAGAAGAGGCCTAATGGTAGAGGAGATTTTCCCAAGGACAAGAAGACTAAGAAGAATGATAAGCAGCTAGTTCATGTCGTTGCTCCGTCGAAGGAAGTGTGCAAGCATTGTGACAAGGCTAGTGTCACATCCCGAACCGATAGCAATAGGAAGCAGTGCTCGGAATGTACAATCAATCAGTCATGATAACAAGAGCAAAATAAATAACCACAAATAACACATGGAAGTCACATTAATTTGACAAAAATATAATTTTATTGATGATCGAGAATTTAAATTTCAATTTGGACTCAATAAAATAAAAGAGATAAAGAAGAGAAAATAACAAGACTCACTATACTATCTAAACTCAACAAAATAAAAAAAAGATAGACTCCGGTCTCTATGGTTCCAGGTCCACTCGATCACGCTGACCCGATCCCAATTGCAAATGTTCCATCTACCGCATTACCTGAAAGGATTGGAAAAAATAGGGACGAGTAAGAAGCTCAGCAGTAATTACACTCTATCATCAAGCGTAGTTTAAATAATTAACCATTTCATGAATATGCATGACATATTCCAAGATTTTTTATTAACCGACGTTAAATCATTTTCCTACATTTTTTAATGCGTGATGCTATTCCTTATTCAAGCATTTCTTCTACTACGTGGTGAAATGTAATACCTATGTTTCTATAAACGTAGGTATAGCCTCTCATATGCGTGTGTATATATATTTTTAACCTACGTTTTTGTTAGACTATTCCTATGCATTCAAAGCATAGGTATAGGTCGATATCTACCTACGCTTTTTGCTGGACTATTCCTAGATAGGTCGAACTATACCTACGTTTCATAGAAACATAGGTATAACCTGTAGTCATGCGAGTAAGCGCCACGCTTTAAAAGCGTGACAAGCAAACGTGGCTAAAGCCTTTACCTACATTTTTTGGACCTATACCAACATTTTTGAAACGTAGGTAAAGGCTAATTTTCTTGTAGTGTCCACCAAGGAGGGGTCAAGACCCAGCATGTCCTCGTATGACCAGGCGAAAGAATCACTATACTCTCTTAGAACCTTGATCAATTCCTCTTCAACTTCTGGAGGGAGATTAGTAGCAATGATAATGGGCCTGGGGTTCTCGTTAGTTCGAAGATTAATTTCCTTTGTAGGCTCATCCACTATCGATGACGGTTTGTCAAACCTCTTCAAACATTGTGCATATAAATTGGTAATGTCATCTACATCACTGTCATCAAAATTGACCAGGTCTTTCTCATCCATGATTTCATAGGCACCTAATCCATTGTCACTCCACACCCCGTCTTGCTCCTCGTCTTCTACCAGCACAATTGTTGTAGCCACAAACTCTGAGCATTTGAGAAAAGCATGACATCTCTCAGCCAGGTCCTGCAAGAACCTATCAGGAATTGATTTGGAATGACATGCTAGCGGACGCGCCTTAGGCATGGAAGGGTTGGACATACTAGAACAGGACCCTGCTTCTCTAGACCTGAGAGACTCTACGTCCCTAGACTCGACAGACCCTAAATCTAACCTAGGAGAAAGAAAATCTAGTGGAAGGGAAGGAGCAGGGGCCTCATGCCCCTGGGAGGAAGACAGACAGAACACAGCGTAATCTTCCACTGAAACCTCCATTTTAAAATTGGCAATTTTTTTTGGAGATCAGTGGTGATCATGCAGCAGGAAGGAGAGGAGGATGGAGGAGAAGGAAGCAAGAGAGGATAGATGGATGGACAGAAGAGATCAAGGAACGGATTAGAGGAAGAGAAGAATGGAGCAGAGAGATCGATGGGCGGACAGTGCCCATAATCACAGACCTTGACGATAAGAAAATCAGTTAGAGTTTGGAATAGCAGAGGGTTGATCACAAAAGGAGGTGAGCAGGGTATGAAATCTAGTTTTGAAAGAATGAGAACAGGCGGGAAGGAGACCAAGTAAAGACAAGAGGTGAGCTCCCCCTTTCCCACGGACGGTAAGTTGGCTTCTTCGGTGTGTACTGCACAAGCCGTACCTCTGGGCTTTTCTGGCAGCCTTCTTTATAGAACAATCTTGAAAAAGCTTGACTGAAATCAATCATATCATCAATAGGCCCCCTAGGCAGCAATGGTGGGCCAGTGTTACCGGTGACAACGGATCCTTTCTCTCTCTCTCTCTATATATATATATAAATGGATCTCTCCTTTCTCTCTCTCTCTATACATATAATAAGAGAGAGAGAGCATATTTTCGGACGGTGCCAGTCCCGCACTCGTATTTTGGGTCCATGGGTTGGAGAAAGCCGAAGTATTTATTGGGCTCGTTTTTAACACAAAGTGATGGCCCTTGACCGGATCCACAACTACCTCGGCCCGGCCAAATGATGACCCTAGCACTTTGTTAGAATATAGACCTTAATTGCGTCTCAAAAAGGCTTCGCCTGGTTCAACAGATTGCTCTTAGACGGGCTTGGCCCATCTTAGGCCAGTGATAACCCATGAATATGCAATACAAAATAGAATAATTTTCATAACAGAGGATGAGCCGGGCCAGGTTAGGTCATGGTTGGACGTGAGCTGGACCAAGTTGGACCAAAGACTAGATGTGCATGGACCAGACCAAGGTTAAAAAAATATAATACTGATCTTAATTGGGCCAAAACTGAATTATAAATTCTAAATATTACACAACACTTTGGTGTCGTCTGTGATAACTGGCAAGAAGTCTTAACACCTCCCCAGGAAACCCAAGCACGAGTTGACGTCGACAATGAAGTTCAGCACTCAGATATATATTTTCTATGGATATATATCAGGAAGAAAATTTGTATAAAAGGGAGGGAAGACACTGAAGCAGCACTTTGACCAATAGAAAAGAAAAAAAGTAAGAATTTTGTGAGACTTCTATGTTCATATGCCATGAGTAAACATGGCAGTAACTAAAGAAAATTTCCTCTCCCATGTGTCAGAAGAGGTAAGGATTTTGCTGAAGGTCAGAGAGAGAGAGAGAGAGAGAGAGAGAGAGAGAGCTAGTTGTGTTGGACTAACATACCCGGGTCGAGCTCCGCGCTGCGGAGCTCCAGGAAGATGGACTTGCCGAGCACGTCAGTAATGTCGTCTAGCCCCCTTGACAGCCCGATGTTCGTCAGGAGGCCCCCCATGGTCAGCTTGACGGTGACGACGGCCTTCACCTTGGTGGAGGCCTCCGCCGTCTTCGTCACCGTCTCGACATTGGCGCCGGAGGAGCACCGGACGGCGCTGCAGCTCCCCTTCCGGGAGCTGCCAGCGCGACCCCGGGCCGGCCGGACCCCGGGGAGCAGCGATCCCGCCGCCCGGCTGCTGGGAAGGAGCGCTGCCTGGCACCCCAAGAGGGGGGAGAGGGTGCAAGGGCCATGGCTGCAGGCTGTGTGCACCAGTGGCCTCAGCATGGTGATATGCAGACCAGAGAGAGAGAGAGAGAGAGAGCAGCTCCCTGTCCCGTGGGAGAGGCGATCGATGGAGCTCCCCTCCAAGCTCCGCGGTGCGTTTATAGGCGGAGGCGGCAGCGAGCCGAACGGGTGATCATGTGGTGGGTTACAGGGGGGCGGAGGAGCTGGCTGTGCCGCGTGTTGTGCAGCGTGGATAGATTTTTAGAATATTATTATCTTTTGGACCATTAATTATTTATTATAGAGCAAATGTCTCCATCTATATCAATTTTAACATAATCGAGCAAATCTTTTTTCCCCAAAAGAAAATGGAATGTACCACCGATTTGATTAAACAAAGATAGTACAATCAGCGGAGGAAAGGATCCATTGTTCTTCCTCACAAAATTACCAAGCTAAAAAATCACTCTATTAATGCAGTTGCATCTCCCTTTTCCAATCATTAATAGGCATATGTAAAAGAAATTTACACCATGAATAAAGAAAAGAAACAGCTTGCTGAACCCTATAAAGTTCATAATTTCTGGTAATTATAGAAAATTTCAGAAATTAAAATATCTTACGACATGACTCGAAACGATGTTTGACCATCACTGTGATAGAGATGTTCATGAACAGTTCATCGAACACAACAATAGTGGTACAAAGTCATGCGCATCCGCTCGAGAAAGTCAAGCTTTTTAGCTTTTGAAGGCTCATGGGTATTTTGTCAAATGGTTGGTGGGCGACCGAAACGGTATAAGTCGCCGGTACGTTTCACACAAAATCAAGTGTTTTAGCCCTTTTTATGGCAATTAGGCATTTCAGCAAACACCTTGTGAGTGGTACGGTACGAAATCTAACACACTCACTCAACGAAATCAAGCTTTCAGCTTCAAAAGGGACTCGCAGATATTTTGTCAAACACCTGGCAGGTGGCGTAAGGTCACACAAATACTTAACAAAGGCCCACGCTAAGTTGAGTGACAAGTAGGTATTCTCTCGACCACCTCATGGGCAGTATCAAATTGTACGCCTACGGGGTTAAAACTTATACAAAATTCAGTTTTTTGGTGCCATCAGACTATTCCCACAGTATTAAAATAGAAGTCTCCTTACCCCGGAATCAACGGGCAACAAGACGATGTCTAGAGGGAACAACAAACAAACAAAAGAGCTCCATGTGCATTTTGCTGCGAAAAAGACCAGAAAAGGACAAAAAATTTCAGAACCACGGTCTTTTGTAGCGTTGACGGGAGTCCACAAAGAAGGGGGGGATGGGGAGCCGGAGCCGCCCCCTCCCTCTTCTCTCCCTGCACCGAGGGACCCCCCACCTGTTCGCTTGCACCGCAGGGAGTCCCCTCGCTCCCCCGGTGCAGGTGCAGGGGGGTCCCCACCCTCGGCCTGTTGCATCGGGGGAACTCCTCTCCGGTATGCCTGCATCGGGGGGAGCCCCCCCTTGCCCTCCTGCACCCCGTGGACACCCCCCCGGTCCGTTTGCTCTGAGGGAGGCCCCCCTGGGCCTGCACTTGTTGGGGGGGAGCCCTCTCGGGTCTCTTCGCCTGCACACGCACCCGGGGGAGGCTCCCCTGCCTTTTCTTTCTACTGCACCACCGGGGGTGGTCTAGAACGGGGAGAGGAAGAGACAGGGGGCTTGCCTCCACCAAAGTTCCGCCGGGGGGATCTCCTCCTTGGCCTCCTCCACCGCCTATAAAAGGCAAAGGTCTTCTTCTAAAAAAAAAAAAGCTCGAAGGAGAGAGCTCTGCTGCAATTTGTGCAAGAGGTGAGAGGAGGGGGGCGCCCTCTTCCTTAGTCAAGTTATGTTAAAAATTGTGAAAGGCCCTCATATTAGGGCTATTTATAAAATATGCTACAGTGACCCAATCAAGATTGACATAGTCAAAGTCAAAGTCAAGTTGAGTCAAAGTCAAAGTTAGACCTTTCTGGGCTACAATGGATATAGAGATGAAAGTGTTGAAAATCATAGAAGAAAAGTCGACTCCAAAATGCTTTGGAGCTGACTCCATGAACAAAGAAACCCAACGTGATCAAAGCAGCAGTGGCGATGGCTTCAGGGCAATAAGGGTGAAAAATAACTCCCTAAGGTGGACAAATAAGAGTTAAGGGTGAAAAATGGCTCAGTAAGGTTGAAAAATAGCTCAGGTCGTGCATGCAAAGAAGAAATGTCGACTTCGTGAAGCTTTGGAGTCGACTCCATCATCAATGAAATTCTCAAAATATGAAAGAAGGGTAAAGCCGACGGCTTTCATGGACTAAGGGTGACAAATGAGTTATGAAGACTGACAAATGAAAGGTTAAGTGTGACAAATATGCTGCTAAGGCTAAAAAATAGGTAAGGCCGTAAGCGATTGAAGAAAATCACGTGCCTCCGATCCCCAAATCATTGGCATGAGATCCCAGACACTTGGCAGCTCTCTGATCGATGCTGAATCTCAGAACATTCCCTCCAAAACTTTTGGACGAATGAAATTTCAAATTAAAGTAAATGCCAGGTCGAAGATTCAAGTGCTCGGCTCTATAAATACTGGAGCTCACTCTGTTCAAAAATAACGAAGGCTGGAGAGATAAAGTGTGCATCTGTCGAGAACTGAGAGGCTACTCTTCGAAGGAAAGAGAGAGCTAATCAGATAGAAAGAGAGCTAGTTCGTGAGCTACAGAAAGAGAGAGAGAAGAAGAAGAAGAAGAAGAAGAAGAAGAAGAGAGATTGAAATAGCTCGAGAAGGTTTTCCAGAAAAAGCTCTTGAACCAAGTTCAGAGCTACATTCAATTTTCTCTACTGCTGTATTTTACCTTTCATTCGTTGTATTTTTCTTTTGCCCTTTGATTCTGTTCGCTTGGTTGTTCTCTGATTGTGCATTGGTGCATTGATCGGAGGTGTGATTAGTGGTTTACTGGTCACGTTCTGGTTTGCATACCAGGGTACAAGGGAGTTCCTCGTGTGCTACCATAATGTAGTGGTTCTAACTCTACTGGGTAGAGTTAGGGGTGTGTTCAACAGGCTGTTGAGCACAGTTTTTCCCTTTGGGTTGTCAGAGGAAGGGAGGAGGCTATTCCTCCGGTGTCAAGCTATGTATCAGCTGGTGTAACGGACTTGGTCCGTGCTTACTTGTGCAAGGAAGCCTCATCTGGATTAGGTGAGGGGTGGACGTAGATTGTTGGAAGCAATCGAACCACGTAAAAAATCATCGTGCAATGTGTTTGATTTCCATTTTCTCTATCTTGTTTCAATTTGGACTTGGTATATTAAAAGGTCATTCACCTTGCGAGAGGAAGTCCTTGGGCTGGTCCTCCCTCTCATACCAGTCTTGACATATCGATTCACTGTGGGTGCGCCTAAGATGCTTGTGAGTGTTTTTATTCGATAGCCTTAATTAAACTCGTTATACAGTCTTCCTATTTGCCTCTATCAAATTTAACGCACGGGGAGGAGTCCGTTATGCTAAACGACTAACACGGTCTTCGAGGTGAACACGATCGTCGAGGACTGACAATAGTAGTCGGCCTCAAAAACAACCCGACCATAACGCGCCTGAACAGGTGCGTTATGCTTACATAACGGACCAGTCTTGGTCCGTTATGCTCCAAGACCTTAGAAGATGAAAACGACGAACTATAACGGTCTATCGTGGGACCGTTATAGACCATAACGGTCTCTCGTAGGACCGCTAAATCAATCCGACTGGTAAAATGGTAGAATAGCCGAATCGACCCGTTCCACGCCCCATGCACACCGTAGCGTAGGGGAAATACACCCAATCGACGGGAAACCACTCTGGGAGTCCAATAACACAACATGCATCCAACGAAACACATTAAATCACGAGATCGAGGCGATTTTGATGAATCGACCCAAAACACATCACCGGGGTTCCCAGACTCCTACCGGCCCCAAATGACAACCGATCGATACGAAACTGGTGGGGTTGGGATCCTGACATTCCAGCAGTCAGTTTGACACAAACTACAACAAGAATGGTTGCCATTTTTTGGCAAACCCTACAAATCTCAAAAATAACAACTTTCACTAAATTGGCCCGATCTCCCCCGATCGAGCACCAATCTACGCAAAATTACAGTGAAAACGTAGAGGATGAAGTGGCGGTCCATCTCCCTACCTCCACCGATGAAATCGAGCGCCGAGGCGATTAAACTGCGTCGAAAATGACCACGCGAACCGAACCGTCGGCTTTGAATCCACCATTCGGGATCGTGCCAAATCCATGTCGTTCCTCACTCCACCACGCGTCTCAGCAGCCTCCCGGTGTCGCTACCTCACCCACGGTCGCCTCCGTCTATAGTCGGAGCCGATGGATCAATTTTAACAGGATTGCACATTATATATATTCTGCCTTTCTTTTGTGTATCCCACCCTGAATGCTGTAAATGTGAATTCTTTATCTGAAATTTCTTCTCTTGTTGTAACTCCAGTTGTTTTGATTCTTTATTATTTTCTGTTCACCAGCATATAACAGCTTTAGTAAACTCATACAAACATCATCAAAGAGTTTGAACTCAAGTTTGTATCATCATTCAAACTGGGCGTATACAACTTATGTCATTGCGGTTTTAGTTTCAATTTCCTACTTTAAATAACTGAAATTTCTGCCACAGTTAACATGCTTCCAATGATGGACATTTTAAATGTTTATGAGGAAAAGAGAGATGAGAGAGGGAAGGAGAGAGAGCTCCAGTGGTGAGGATTAGGATCGTCGGAAATAGTAGGTTCAATTCTCTTGATGATTGTATATATGTGTGGTATAAAATACAACGAATTACATAGGACAGAAATGCCCATGTCCCATTGGTCTATGAGGAACACCCTTGTAGACCCACTGAAGTGTACAGCAATTACCTAAAGTACCCTTACACTACGATGACGTGATATGAAACAGGGGCATAAGTAGATCAACTTCCACACACTCCTCCAACTCCCCTCTCTCTTTGCCCCCTCTCCGCCTCCCGCCCTCCCTCAATTTTTAATATTCAACACACACACAGCTGCATAATAGCCAAAACACAATTTGGTCCCTGAATAGGGTCCCGAAAAAATGCTAAGGAAACTCAGCAAACACACACCGAAAGGTCAAGAAAATAAAAAAGAAACAACAAAGAGAAGCTCCAAACAAGAATGCTAAAATGTAGCTTCTGATAGAAATCAGAAAGCTGAACAAAGAGGATGTAAACTTTGGTCTGAAACTTCAACGTTACTGGACTGGCGCGAGCTGGTTTCTGGGTTGCAAAAGTTTTCCTCTCTTCTCTTTCTCTCAAGGTTTTCTCCTAGAGGCTCCAGGCAAGCTTTCTCTTTCTTTTTCCCTCTTCTTTGTCCCGTTCTCCTCTTCTCCAGGTAGCTGTGGTGGTAGCCGCAAATTCTTCATACAGAGATTTTCATATATATATATATAGATATATATATAGATAGATTGATAGAGGAGAGGGGTAGAAGGTTTTTCCCTCCCAGATCTTGCCATCTGATTGGTCAAAATAAAGATAAAGTTCTTGGTTGCAGAGCCTTTCCAGATCTACCTCCTTATTGACTTGTGACAGAAAAGAGCGGTCCTCTGTCCTAGGTGCTTTTCAGGGACACAGCCTGATTGGCTCATTGCAAAAAGGAGGATACCATGAAAGCTAACCTTTCCCAAAACTTTTATCTTACAGATCCTTCTCACAAAAAGGTGTTTTGACTGCCTCATTATGACAAGGATAGTTCTTTGTCCTAGTACCTTTTTAGACCTTGAATTACGAGTCCTGGGAGCTACTCACGTTGACCTTTGAAGAGGATACGAGTTTGAACGAACAGATTTAGGTCGAATAAAAACCTTCATGTGCGTCGACGCACTTAGTGCCCTACGTCGACATAGCTTCCATTCTTCTTGAATGGCCATAAGGGAGGCTAAAGTTGAGTGAGTATGTGTCGACGCAGCCTGAGGTGTGCATCAACGTAGTCTCCCGTTCATTCTGGTTGCTACAGGCTCAACCAGTGTGCAGCGACGTAACAAGGAAGGTGCATTGATGCATCCTTTGAAGATGTATCTGAAGCCATTTCTGTGAGGCGGCCTGGTGTCGACATACTATAAAAATAATGTTGACCTACTTGAGGAGTCTCGCCTGTTTAACAGGGGCTGGTGCTGACATTGTGTTGACGTAGTGAAATGCTTGCGTCGATGCTTTTGATTATGTATGCTTAAGTCTTCTTCAGGAGACCGTTCGGAGTCGACGCATGCAAGAGTTGGAGTCAACACAGCCTTGTGGGAATTCCTGATAAGCGGTGCTCGACCTGAAGACGTGTCGACGCAACGTAGCATTAGAGTCGACACGGCCTGAAAAGTAGTTTGATTTGTTCTTCCATGGAGCATGTGAGTCGACACATCCTACAAATGGAGTCGACGTAGCCTTGAAGATCCCCTTGGCTATTCTTCCTTTTGCGAGAGGAGTCGTCGATGCAGCCTTTAGATGAAGTTAACACACTCATGAAGGCTCTGTTAATTTCTTCACATCTAGCCAATAAAAAGGATGTTTCAGATTTTTCTAAAATAACTAGCCAATGACTTATAGGATAAAAAAAGATATAATAATAATAATGATAATGATAAGGACATAGAAGGGGAGGACCTCTCGCATTCCCACGCATGCCCCTCATCTCCTAGACCTTGTACTAAGGGAATAAAAAATGACACCTTCGCAAGTCAGGTTTAGATCGCGGGGATCACCCCACCATGGCCATGGTCTGACTTCGCCTCGAGTCAACAATCCTTTGAGTCTGGCTTATCTTCACTGGGGTTTATCCCCCTCCTTTCATCAAACTTGCTGCATTCATGGCAGACATTTTTGTTTCGACGATCATTTGTGTTTCTGTCGTGTTTTCACTCGGAATATTCTTCGAACTTGAAACTGACGGTGAATAAGTGAAGTAGCTCGAACACCTTTCCCTTCGCATGGGATGTACCACTATATTTCAAGTTATCTCTATTCCTTTAAGTTGATACAAATTTTAGGCCATAGGCCCCCCCTCTCTTCCTAGCGACTAATCAAGGGCTTTCTCCCCTTCGGGGAGACGTAATTAATGGCGTGATCTTTATGGCACGGCGAGTCCCAGTCCCGACACGATACTCACCGTCGTCTTAGCAAGTCAGACAGCTCGTACCCGTGATTCTAGGCCATCTCGGTCTTTGGAGCCCGAATAAACCGTCACTTTGTGACTGGCATGCCTACGCACTAATAAACGATACAAATAAATATATTAAATAAACAAAAGAAGAAAGATGAAGATTTAAGTCATCCACAAGGCATATCAGTACTTTTTCTTCAAGCAGAGGTATATTTGCAATTTTCCATAAATTGGAGTATATTTACAATTTTCCAAAATTGAAGGGTTTATCAGCAACTTTCTAAGTAGCATTAACATTTTGATGCATTTTCTGAAGTCTTCATGATTTTTCTGTAATTCCTCAGACATTTGTACAAGTTGGAAAAACACAAGGTAAAACTGTAATTCCTGCTATTTCTGAACAAAATGAGGTTTTTCCCCAACTTTAAGGAAATTAATGCAAACTAGGAACACTTATAAACATTCCATGATTTACCCACATTTTTCAGACTCTTTTCCTAATTTTTGGACATGCCCTTCATAAAAGAGGGGCGTAATTGCAAATATGCTCTTTTGTGAGCTATTTTACAAAGAAACCCTTGCAGGATACTTGCTGCCTCCACAGCTTCAAACCATTGGGCAGCAGTTCCTCCTTGCGCTCCTATGCTCCTTGCGCTTCAAGCTCCAAGTTTCCTAAAAGGGAAGTCTTCAAATCCCAAGACCCAAAGGTTCCCCGTTCCTTCCTTCTTGGGTAAGCCTACTATTTATAGGACTATTTATAGGCGGCTAAAAAGGGTGCCTTTTGAAGCACCTCCTGGCATTGGTGGAGATCGTAGCCTCCTTTGAAACCCATCTGGGAATTAAAGAGAAGGGAGGGATCCTTTGAAGCCCCATCCGGGCATTAAAGAAAAGGAAGGTCAGCAATCTATCGGGCATCGTCGGAAAAAGAAAATGGTATGCCCTTCTCTCCACAGTCGTAAACAAACGCCAAATTTGTCAATAAGACGCCCTAGGCAGAGGGCGTTAAATAATCTGAATTGCAAATGATTAGAAAATACAAACTCAAGCATTATCATGAAGACAGGCTAAACAATGAATGAATGCAATAAAATGCTAACAAAGGAGTTGACCTGTGTAGCACACAGGTTGACCTGATATCATGATAGTAAGGGATAAATGCATGAAGATGTATAGATGCATCGATGCACTAGACATGTGCATCGACCTCTCTATCTAACGAGATGAGCAGATGCAACGTGATAGCAACCATAGCATCGACCTGTGTAAAACACAAGTTGACATGCTAGAATAATGGCTAGCACTTCAGGAACTATAGCATCGACCTGCCACGTGAGGTGTGTCAACTTGTTTAGGTGAGGTCTAATGAAATGCTTAAATGCATCGACACAAGGTATTACTGCATTGACCTGACTCCCCAAACAAGTGCACACGGTGCATCAACCTTATGAATGATAACCTTTTTCGCATCGACCTTATACAACAATTGCTGACTTATTACTGAACAACATCATTGACCTGTCTATAATGTGCATCGACCTGATGATTCACCAACTATACATATAGTGCATCGCGACATGAAACTGTATGCAATGTGCATTAACCTGATAGTGCATGTCTTCTATACTTGTTGGGACTCCTCTGGTCTGACAAGCAGCAGCCTTGTGCTGATTGGTTTTGATGATTGGCAATAGCTGTTTTGATGATAGGCAACAGCATGTATTCTGATGCATTGTATTGTGTTAGATAACCATTCAAGGGTTGATTGCATGTTTTTACTTAGTTGTTGTAGATCACTGAGTCGGTGCATTACTTAGTTCTATTTGCATTGAGTCAGTGCATCCATAAGTGTTGTAAGCAACTTAGTCCTTAGAGAATTCGTGCATGCATAAGACTACCTCAGTGCAACTGTTGTCTAGTCTGCATTACGTCGGTGCATACCTTAGTTGTAGCACGTAACTAAGTCTGAGCAGAGTCTGTGCATTGGTTGCAACAGAGTCTGTGCATTGGTTGCATAACCGTAGTTGCATCTCATAAGATTGAGTCGGTGCAACGTTAGCCGTTGCAATAACCGTAGTTGCATCTCATAAGATTGAGTCGGTGCAATGAGTCTAGCGCATCAGTTATGTCCGCTCAACACTTATCCTTGCATCTCACTGAGTCTGTGCATTTGCTTCGAATGGTGTCTAAGCTAAGTCTGTGCATCACATTCATCTTTGCACACAAGTAGTCTTAGCAATATTGTTCAGGGTTCAGTTAAGTCTATGCATACGCTTGCGCGTGTTGATTGAGTTTGTGCATGTGTGTGCAAACATCACATTAAGTCCGTGCACATTTAGTTGAATTATCTTTTGACTCAGTGTAGTCCTTCCAAGTCTTCACTATATGCCTAACTGTCTCGAGCTGATATTTTTGTATGATATTTTGACAGATATCCTTTTCGTGGAAGATGAGAATGGCACGTGATCCAAGATTGGAGAACATGCCAGGATCATGACCTGTGGAAAGTAGTATGCCAGGATGCTGCCATGTAGCCAAGGCATTAGGGCGAGAATCGTGGAGAGCACATGCCCTACTTATCTGCTGCTCATATAAATAGGAAGCTTCTCCTTTGAGAACAAAAAAGATCGAAGCAGAAGAGCAGATAGCATTGCTAAGAGCAGATTGCATAGAGATAGCACCTACATGATCTAGTGTGAAGAAGAACAGGATAGAAAGAGAGCAGAAGAAAAGGAGAGTTGAGTGAGAGGTGTTCGTGTGAATCTTTGAGAGAGAGATTGTTCATCAGACCCGTGGTTCAGAACCAAGGCTGATCTACTCATTGTGAGCTACATTCCTTCGGGATTCTTTGTTTCTTGTGTGTTTCTTTTTTCATTTTAGAAACCTTATTTTCAAGCTGTGTGTCAGCAGAGCAAGCTGTGAAGCTCAGCATTTACAGAGGAGGATTCCTCTGGACGGGTAAAGCTATAATTCCCCAGTGGTTGCAGAGAAGGATTTCTCTGGACGGCATAAGCTGTAAGGCCCAACGGTTTGTAGGGTGTTTACCCCAAAGCTGTGGATCAGCGAAGCTGTGTATCAGTGGTTGAAGCCACACTCTAGTTTAGAGTGTGCGGTGGACGTAGATCTCGGGTTTGAGATTTAACCACCTTAAAATCTCGCTGTCTATTATGTGATTGCTTTTGTGGTTTGCATTGTCTCATCCTTATTTTTATCGCTCGGCAGATGGTTGGTTAGAATCGTGTGAGAGCCGATTTGTGTGATTTGTTCCAGTTTGATTGTGACTGAGTGTTCTTCGTTCGTCCTGCAGCAGTTTGCTATAATTTCGCACTTGAGTTGTTGTACGTAAGTTTTAGTGGGTGACTGATCCATTCACCCCCCTCTGGATCGTCTATAGACACTTCATCTACAGGCATCAGAGCGTCCATTTGTCTATAGAGTCTTACTTTTGGTATCAAAGCATACCAGTCATACCGTTCTTTGACTCTTTACGATGAAAGTCACACTTTTCGGTGAATGACTTTGCGCCTAAGCTGCTGTATACCAACATCAATCTGGACCTTTCATCTGGGTGGATGATGAAATCTTATCTTCCTTTGCGTTGATGTTAATCCACACATCAACTATGAAACTCACACTTTTCGGCGAACGGCTTCGCACCTAAGCTGCAACATACCAACATCAATTCGGACCTTCCGTCTGGGTAGATGATGAAACCTTATCTTCCTTTGTGTCGATGTTAATCCCCGCATCAATGATGAAACTCACGCTTTTCGGTGAACGACTTGGCGCCTAAGCTGTTGCATACCAACATCAATTCGGACCTTTTGTCTGGGCGGATGATGAAACCTTATCTTCCTTTGCATTGATGTTAATCCATACATCAACGATGAAACTCACACTTTTCGGCAAATGACTTCACGCCTAAGCCATTGCATGCTAAAAAAAGGGGGGGCTTAAAATAGAGGTTCCCTGCTAGACTTGTTCAGACAATCTGGGTAAGGGCAAAAAGGGTTATAACCCAACTGCGGTGAAAACCCGAAGGGGCGCCACAGACAAAATCGGGTACCCCGCCACGTGAAAACCCAGAAGGGCACATGGGCAAAGGCAAAAGGGGGCTGGCTCTGATGAAAACCTGAAAGAGTGCTTGAGTCAGTAATGTGGTAATAAAAAAATTGTGTTACGCATCTCTTTCAATGACATTTCCATCTCACATCCCACCCGATGATGAAACTTCCATTGATCATATGACACATCGCCTCGATCAATGCTAAAACCTATCCAGGATAGACCTTCTGTCTATTCTGATAAAATATATCCATTTCCTTGTGTTGTCATAAACCCAATGCCGATGATGAAACTTCCATTGATCATATGGCACATCGCCCCGATCAATGCTAAAACCTATCTGGGATAGACCTTCCATCTATTCTGATAAAACATATCCATTTCCTTGCATCGGCATGAACCCAATGCCGATGATGAAACTTCCTTTGATTATATGGCACATCACCTCGATCAATGCTAAAACCTATCTGGAATAGACCGTCCGTCTATTCTGACGAGACTTATCCATTTCTTTGCGTTCGCATAAACCCAATGTCGATGATGAAACTTCCATTGATCATATGGCACATCGCCACGATCGATGCTAAAACCTATCCGGGATAGACCTTTCGTCTGTTCTGATAAAACATATTCATTTCCTTATGTCGACATAAACCTAACGCCAATGATGAAACTTCCATTGATCATATGACACATCGCCTCGATTAATGCTAAAACCTATCCGGGATAGACCTTCTATATATTATGATGAAACATATCCATTTCTTTGCGTCGGCATAAAACCCAATGTTGATGATGAAACTTTAATTGATCATATGACACATCGCCTCGATCAATGCTAAAACCTATCCAGGATAGACCTTTCATCTATTCTGATGAAACATATCCATTTCCTTACATCGGCATAAAACCCAATGCCGATGATGAAACTTTCAGAGAAAATAGATCAAACAAGGTCTCCGAAGAGTCCCACGGTGAAGAAATTAGAGTTTAGGAAGTTCAGGACTCTCTGTCTGGCAAGCGGTCTATTGCACGATCGCATACAGAGCCAAATGGTCTAGGAAGGACCGCATGGGACCACCAAATGGTCTAGGGAGTGATCGCAGGGCTCCAGGGGTGAAACGGGGTGATTTCAAGCCAGTTTGGAGCAAAACGGTCTAGTGATGACTGTTTCTTATGGCCAAGCTGTCTTCCCAGGACTGCTAGGCTGTTGGAGGAGATTTTCTGGGCAGGCTTTGCGTGACTTTGGAAATTAGAGCATATGTCTCAAATGGTGCAGAACTAGTGAAAGTGGTAGAAGAAGATATTATAGAAAACAAAAGGATAAACAACTTTCATGAAGAGAGAAATATGAAAAGATGATCAGAAGAGGTAGAAAATAGGGCAAGAATATAGGAAAAATGTTGGGTTTATAGGTGAACAGCGCAGCCTACTGGAACAACACTAATAACTCAAAATCAGTTTATAAATGGCTAATGGTGTTGAAGATGAAATTGTAGATCTTAAAAAGTTGAACAACTTTGATGAAGGGCACATTTTGAATAGAGGATCAGAAGGGGATGAAAAAAGGTCACGTTCAAGACTGTGCGGTAAAAGAGAGCCGAATACTTGATGGAAGCTGACCTAAATGGGCCGTAAGTCGACTTGGAAGGCTGGAAGCTGATAAAATAAGCCCCAAAGCTCTAAGAAATCATGATCTCCAAGGCTCAAAGGTTAAGGAACAATGAAATGGGCTCGAAATCAATTCAAAGAATGCTTCAAAATAATGAATAATTCAGGACATCAAAATTGATGAATAAGAGAAATGATGCAACTTGCGGGCTAAAAATGAGTGTCAACACTACCCTATCCTGCCCTCCTCTTCAACCCTCGCATGCCCTCTTCCCTAGTTGTATTCCCAGTGATTTGCCTGTTTTATGTCTCCATCTTCTCTCATGGAGCACCGCTTTAATTCCATGTACCCTTCTCCTTCTCAATCCTCCTACTCTCACGTGGAATCTTCTTCCCATGCGGGCCCTTCTTCCCATAGTCCCTCTGATCCTTCTGAAGAACAAGCAAACCTTATGGCCTACCTCTCTTATCTTGTTCGCCAAATGGACCATGTTCAAGCCCAAAATTTGATTGCAAACCATCTTAATGGGTCATCTTCTTCTCCTATTCATGTTGCTGGCCCGATCGGTCCTTATACTCATGGCCAATGCCAACCCACATATTCTTCTACTCCTAGAATGGGCCCATATTTTTCTCAGAGCGGATCCTCTTATCCGGCCCACTATCATAATCCTAGTCCAAGTTCACAACCCCTTACTCAAGCTAGCCCACATTGTTCTCGATTTCTCCCTACCCAAGAGATGATAGCTCAAACCCAACGCCAGCTTGATAAGCTTCAATGTCGAATCGACCCCAAACCCTCCTTGAGTGTTCCTTTTGCATTCCAAAATCTCCAGCTTCAACCTCCTTCACAAATCCCTGTATATCATCGTTATGGTGGAACTAGCAACGTAGGCATCAAAAGCCATATATTCACCTTCCCCTCGCTCTGCCAACTTCATTTCTATCATCTTCTCGACCATGAGCCAATTCATTGCAGCCGAGTCCACTAGCTCTAGGTAGAAATGTGTCGGTGCTAGTATGGAGTAGCCAGAAAAGGTTCCTGCGGTGGCAGACGCAACAGCGGTGCTTGATGTAACTAGGGTAGCACCGGTGGCAGCAAAGGTTGGGACCCCCGAGGTGGAGGGGCAGCTTGACTGTGCTCTGTCGGCTGGGGCAGAGTATACAATGGTAGGAAATCACATGGGTTGGCACCTCCCCATGAGGACTCGGCCTGCATCTCCAGCTGCTTGGATGTGGGAGCCTATTCATTCTTCTCATGTAACTATTTCTTCAGGAGCTCTATCTCCTGTTGATATTTTTGCAGCAGCATTAGCATGGACGGATCCAGGGTCACCATGCTGGAAGTGCCTTCAATTACTTCGCCAGAAGCACCTTCGGGTCAGGCTATTAGTAGAACCTCTTCTCCTTCTTCTATGGTCACTATGTTGGTAGCTAACGTGGTGACTTCTTCGGGAATCACCCGCTTCCCTTCAGCTATTCACAACCTTTCCTTGGCAGCTGCACTCATTCTAGTGTTTAACCCTGGCCTTGTGGCAAGTCGGGCCAACTCTTGGGGTTCTTCTGGCAGGCTCCCATATCTTCCAGCCACACCGGCCATATAGCATGCAACAACTTTTATGCCATTCCTCTGCTTGGAGATCTTTCTCCTTGTTCGACCTGGAAAGGTCAGTCTTTCGAACACTGAAGTTCTTATTCTCATCTCCTGTTGCTGGTGAGGGGATTCATCGGCCTCGTAGTTTGGCCTATCTTCATGTTCGTTGTCATCTACAGATGATGCCATTTTCCTTTCTTCTTCTTCTTCTTCTTCAAGTTCTCTCGACAAATATTCTTCCTCTTCAGCTGCAGTCGCTTGTAGCAAACGCTGCTAACGCAATGAGGGGTTTCCCAGGCCCCTGAAGTAACTCCTAACCATATCGATCATCTCCTCTTGACCATGTCCTTGGTGAAGGATGGGAGACAGTTGCCGGCCTCGCACCAGAGGCAAGTAAGCCAACTGGGCTCTCTCCGTCGACTGGTTGAATCTTCTCCTGACAGCTGGGACATTGGCCTGTCTAACACAGGCGTTGAAAATTTCACGACGTGGAGCATCACTACAAGAAAATAGACTTTTTGGGGCATTTTAGAAATGCCCTAAAAAATAGAGATAAATGCCCTAAAAATCTTTTGGGGCATTTTGATTTGTTTTAGGGGCAATTTAAAATGTGCCCCTATTGGCTCGGTCCCTAAAGGTTTTTGGGGCACTTTTTGAAAAATGCCCCTAATGTTATCATTAGAGGCACTAAAAAATCACCCCTAGATATTCTAATAGGGGCAATTTTGATGACCAAATGCCTCTAATGAGCATGTTTTAGGGGTAATTTCTCATTCAAATTGCCTCAAATAACATATTTTAAGGATAGTCTTATTAAAATCACCTTAAAATAATCACTTGAGATAATGTGTTTTAGGGACACTTGGCTTCCGTAGCTGCCCCGATAAATCTTGGAGCGAGCTTGCATTTAATGCCAAACCTTTGAATACCTCGACCCGGAGAAATCTTGAGAAATATATGGTCACCTACTTGGAATTTCAGATCACGTCTTCTGTTGTCAACATATGATTTCTGCCGATCTTGTGCCATACGGAGTCTTTCTCAAATGAATTTTATCTTTTCGGTAGTATCCTGAATGACTTCGAGGCCTAAAAGTTATCTTTCTCCAACTTCACTCTAGCAAATAGGTGAGCGACAGCTTCTCCCATATAGTGCCTCGAATGGAGCCATTTGGATGCTAGCTTGATAGCTATTGTTGTAGGTAAATTCCACTAGAAGTAGATGTTCTTGCCAGCTTCCACCGAAATCAATGACACAAGCCCTGAGTATATATCTTCCACTACCTATTTGTCCTTTTACTTTAACCATCTATTTGCGGATGGAAAGCAGTGCTGAAGTTTAATCGAGTCCCCAATGAGTGTTGTAGACCCTTCCAGAATTGAGAGGTGAATCTAGGATCACAGTCAGAAATAATAGTCACAGGGACAGTGTGTAGCTTGACGATCCCTTTCATGTATAAGGCAGCCAGGATATCTACAGACTATCAGCTTTTAATAGGTAGAAAATGAGCCAATTTTGTCAAACGGTCAATGATCACCCGTATACCATCATGTCCACCCCTTGTCTTAGGTAGACCCATGATGAAATCCATCCCTATACTTTCCCACTTCCATTCAGAAATTTCTAAGGGATGCAGCTTACCTGCAGACTTTTGATGCTCTGCCTTAACTTGCTGACAAGTAAGGTAGCATGATACAAAATCCGCTATCTCTCTTTTCATGTTGGGCCACCAAACGTTCCTTTTTAGGTCTTGATACATTTTGGTAGCACTAGGGTGAAAAGTATATCTTACCTTATGGGCCTCCTCCATGATCAGCTTCTTAGTGTCGGCGTGATCCGTCACACAGATTCGATCTTTAAATAACATCCTCCCATCGTTTGTAATAGAGAATTCTAGTCTTTGATCAATATTAGCCTTAATTTCCATTAGTGTTGGGTCATTTTCTTGTAATTTGACTAGATATTCAATCAATGTAGGTTGTGACTGGATATTGGCAATAATACCCTTTTATTCTTCTACATCTACATCTAGATTCAAATGGGTAAAATCCTCGATCAGACAAATCATACCTTTCCGAGGGCTTGCTTGAGTCGCCATTGGTCTTTTACTAAGAGCAATCTACGGCATTCGCTTTGCCTGGATGATACTGGATGGAGAAGTCAAAATCCTTAAGATATTCTTGCCATCTTCTTTGTCTCATGTTAAGTACCTTTTCGGTGGAAAGGTATTTCAGACTTTTATGGTCCGAAAATATAGTGAACTTCTCCCCATATAGGTAATGTTGCCAAATCTTTATGGCAAAAATAACAGCAGCCAATTCTAGATCATGAACATGATAGTTTTCCTCATGGCGTTTCAATTGTCTTGAGGCATAACAAATCACCTTGCCATGTTGCATAAGAACGCACCCGAGGTCAATGCCAGATGCATCATCAGTGCTCGATCGCATCTTCAAGTATAAATCAAGCTACTTCCACGTATCAAGCAAGTAAATATGGCCAAGAATGTCATAAGTTCAGTAAATTCATAATAACAATAATTCAATGGATGAATGCTTCAATTAAGATCTTGAGAAAACCAAGAAGAACTTAAGGCAATGTTATGCTCATGGAAATAATTCGGCAGTATAACGGTACATTCCTTTACCTTGCACAATTTAAATTAAGTATCTTGGACAATATGACAAGCCCTAGACCATCAATAGTCCATCTAGGAATTTAGAATATCAACCCTTGGGTCAAACCTTGGGTTAATGAACTTGGATAATGTGACAGTCATATAATAAGCCGTTACATGAACATAACGGTCTATTAATGGGCCGTTATAATAGGCTGAATCCAGAAAGAATAAAATTAGACTCAGGTTATGTGACGGTCTAACACTGGTCCGTTAGGTGTGCCTGACGGGCTAGTGAAGGTCTGTTACATTAACAAGATTGAAAACTTTGATAAGTACTTTTCTAGACAATTTGGACTTTAATGGTACAACCAGCTCGGTGTCCTAGTGGGAATCCCAGGCTCACAGAGACTTACGGAGACCTTGAAACAAGATTTTCTAGTTCATTAGAAGGAGTATCCAATGGAGAGGTCCTCAAGTTCAAGAATGTGTTCTTATAGTGCAAAAGTATAACTAGTGGACACATACCGGAGTATATGCCACGTACTTAAAAGAAAATAACTCTATAGATTAGATAGAATGTGTAGCGATGCGAATCACGGTAAAACTTCGTTAATACATTAATTAAAATCATGGAGTTAATACAAACTATAGAGCTTTGGTCATGAAATTAGCATATGCTTGAAGATAACTCATAAAGTATGCAATTCTAATCATGAATCAATACTTTAACTCAAAACCATGAAAATAGGTTAAAATCTACTTAACTAGGCATATATATAAGCTAATTGGACTACTTTTAAGTCTGTCTTAGATTGACAGAACATAGGCTAGGTGACGGACTAGTCTGGGCCCATCATCGTAAGCTGACGGACTAGTCTGGATCCGTTAGAGTTCCTGTGATGGTCTAAGGAAGGTTCGTCAGAGTTCACAGAACTCTTTTATCATATACAGAGGGTATAACGGACCAATGTAGGGCCGTTATAGTCTCTTGACGGGCTCACGATAGACCGTTAAGATCTCTGCTAATAGAAAAATGGAAACTACAAAAAACCATGACTAAAACATACTATAACTTGGCTACTCTTGTCATGACAACGAAGTAAAAGTTATCTAGATGCATAGGTTTCATGGAATTAACAAGGGAATGTCTTTTTAATTTGGATTAAGGCTAAGGATCATGCATGAATATATAGAACTATTAAAACATGAAATTGATGATCAACAATGCATGAAATCAAGTACAATCAAAGGGCTTTTATCCCTAACATGCTGGTCTTGTCGTTCATGAGATAACCTATCTCTTGACTGGACTTTAAACTTCTAATTTAAGTCTTCAAAGGTTGACCTAGTTCTTCTCTTCTTGTGATTTTTCAACAACTTTCCTGAGCTACGCCTTCTTAATTGAAATATCATTGATTGTTGAATGTCATTTGGTTTGAGTTTGGATTAGTTTCTTTTCAGCATTGTCACACACTAATTGTTTGATATGGGTTCGGTCTAAACCATTAACTGTTTAGTTTGATTATGTTTGAGTAATTCAATTAGTTATCAGATTAGTTTGCTACTGGATCAGTTGGTTCTATGATCTATTCTTTAATTCAAGTATTCTGGATTTAATTTTCAGTTCGAATAAATTTCACCCCCCCTCTAGATCCCAATTGTGCACCCAATAGGTTGGGCTGCCAGACCAGCCATGGATGCTGCCGAAATAGCCACGGGTGAGGGATGCCAGATCAGATCGACTGAAAGCTGCCGGATCAGCCTGAGTGGCTGTCGAATCAAGGCTGCAACAAGCAGCTGCCGGATCAACTCATAAGGAGCTATTGGATCGATCTGAAAGGACCCAAAAAAAGTACGTAAGAGAGAGTTGTAGGAGATTTCAGAACAAGCCAGGTGAAGGTATGGCACAAGGGCTTGGTTTTGGAGTCATACCCATGGCATAAGGTAAACTCCCAATCTTCCTTGAGAGGCATGTTCACATATAAACATGTGTGGATTAATAAAATTACCTATACGTTCCCCCTGCTGGATCAACTTGAGGGAGCAAAAATAGAGACCTAAGGGAGGACTTATAAGGGACTGCAGAGAAACTCGGAGAGAGACGAGCTCCAGGGGGGTGGATTCAGGGTCATGCTTATGGCATAGGGCAAACTCTGAACCTCTCCCGTGAGGGGCCTATTTATGCATACATGCACTTCAGGAGATGCCATTTATATTTCCATCGATCGAGCGAGGCAATGGTACAATGAGTAATAGGAAAAGCAGACTAGCTGGGGACAACAAACACACTCAAAAGGGAGAAGGCAAAGAAAAAAAGCATGTTACACATACAAAGCCACACAAGCCCTTTCACACATGTATATTTCATTCAGCCATCGAGGAAGTCAATACAGTCAAAAAAATATGAACAGAGAGAAAGAACGACAAGGAAAACAAGCACTTTTCATTTTTATTCGTGCCTCACAACAAGGCAACAGGAACACAAACACAGAGGGATTACATCATAAACAGAACGCCAAGGAAAGAAAGAAAGAGAAATACAAGGAAAGGGGGGAGGGGGTGGAGCACTGACCCCTCTCCCCCTTGCATCACCTCTCTTCTCCCCTCACTCTCTCTTCTTCTTCTCATTCACTTTGCAGATGCAAGGATGGGGACATCGGAGCTCTCCCTTGCTTTCCACTTCTCTTCCTCTTTTTTTATCTACTTTTTTTCTCTTTCAGACGCACCCACCTTTTTTAACACTACTCTCTCTTTTTCTCCCCACTCTGCTTCTTCTTCTCTTCTTTTCGCCGTGGGGACCTCTCTCCCTTCTCTCTTTTATACTTGCACACGCCACACGTACATTGGCGTCTTTTGTTGACTCTCTCGTTATGATGATGACACACTATGTATCATGTAAGTGATAAAGTACTTGTTCATATGATTCACATGCTTGATGTTATGGATATCGCACGGGGCCTGGCGACAGAGATCTACTAGACTACTCAAGTAGCAAAGCAGATCTAGGATTGGACAGCACTTGGGCGAGTGGTACGTGCCCGGGCTGAGAGCGAGGAGGCCTATCAGACGGCCTACGCCTGGCGCTACGGAGACCAAGTCTTCTGTGGTGCCCGTCGGTCGGTACGACTCTAACCTTATGCTTCCTAATATGCTTTTATGATTATGATGAACTAACACCTGACCTTCTATATGCAGCTCGACCCCCAGGGGCAGATAGCCAAGCTCCAGGGCCTTCTCCACTCTTCCATTCAGCAGAGGGACGAGCTCCGGTTGGCATTGGACCTCCTAGTGAGCTTTGCTGAACCTTAGACTTAATTATGCATATGCTTATAAGATTGGGTAACCTTAGGCTTCTAAATGAAGCGGGCCGAGGGGACCCAGCGTCAGGGAGCTAACCCACCGTCTTCTTCCTCTTAGCCATCTGCAGACCATGCCGAGCGGGATGCGGAGTTCGTCAGGATGGTGGCACGAGCTGAGGAGGGTGAGGCCACACTCGCCGAGAGGGTAAGTAAACAAGTGTACTTTCCCAGTTGATTATGATAATGAAATGCAATTAGCTAAGCATGATGCGCGTATATGTAGACGACCGAGCTAGCAGTGGTGCTGGGCGAGGTCACTCGGCTAAGGGAGGAGGCGGGGAGCAGTCGTCCGGCGGACGCGATGGAGCTGGCGCTTCTCCGTGCAGAGTTGGAGCGACTCCGGGCTGGCGCCACGGAGATGGAGCGCATTTGGGCAGAGTGGGACCAGTCCCGACTCCAGGTGGCAAAGTTGGAGGGTGCTGTGGAGGCATACGAGCAGATGTGCCGGAGGCCTGAGCGCAGCGGAGCCCGAGTGGTACGCACGGTACGCATGGCACACACAGCTCCTTTAGAGGATACTTCACCAGTTCCTCCGGCCGCCAGAGGAACGAGGAGGAGGAGCGGCGCTGACGGCACCGGGAGGAGGCAAGCTCTACGATGGCCCCGCCATCGAAGAGGCATGAGGGGACAGGCGACAGCGGAGGCCCAGTGGGACAGGCCTGAAGTACTTTATGACTTATGTACACTTGGATGTTATGAATGCTATGATATGACATGTTTTTATTGGTGCAAAATGAATGTGTGAATGCTTGATGTTAACTGACTAACAACGGATCCTAGACTAATACGGGAGAGTGAGAAGGAGAGAGACGAAGAGATTTGAGCGGAATGATGCAAAGAGGACAAAATTGAGGTAGTTGGGAGATAAACGGTCATCAAAACAACCGCTCCAGGCTCTAAACGGTCTCATGATAGAGCGATGAAGCCTGTTTGGCTCAATGCTCAGAGAAGGATATAAATGGTCCATGTTGGGCCGTATAGAACGAAAAGACGGTTCTTCCGTGGCCGCTTTGGGTTAAAAACGGCCTTCCTGAGACCGTGCAACTCTCCTGAAAGGCGAAGTGTGTAAAAGGTGATCAAACGGTTCAGTGGGGACCGTGTTCAGACTCCCGCGGTCGTACGATAGACCGCGGCCTAGGAAACCTTGGTAGTTCTGATCGAGACTCTCTTGGAGAGTCCCAACCTGAGGGTGAAGAGGTCCAAACCGTGTCAAAGCTCATCCTAACCTGATTTGGAACTATCTTACCTCAATCCTAGTGGGTTGAGGCCAAGAATTAGGCTCTATAAGTGGGAGGGTACTCTAAACTCGTTATTCTCACAACACCTCTCTCTTAGGCCTTGAGAAACTTGCTAGACTTCCCCAAATCATCATGAAGAGGGCCCTTGAAGGAAGCTCTATGGGTGGGGCTGCTTATGATGGGCCAAAGTCGGCTAGGAAGGAGCACCTGAGCTTGACTTCGGCTAGAAAGTGGTGCTGCAAAGGTTGACTACCATCCCAAGACACCTGAGCTCCAGCCTTATGAGAGAGATAAGTTAATGCAATTTCATTTATTTCATCCAATTTTCTTCAAAATGCGTATATTCTTCTTCTCTTTTTCTCTCTCTTTTTTCTTTTCTCTTTTTCCTCACCTTAGCTTCTCCCCGGCGCTAGGCACTATTCTACGTTGAAGTGGATGGCTCTCATGATCCGAGAGCTCCCAATAGCAGTGACATCTATCCTTAGATCCTAGCACTTGCATCCTCTCCTGGTTCTAGCCAAAAATCACCCCAAGCTTTCCTTAGATTGGCACAACATTACGACCCTAGTGGAGATATGGCATCCGCAGACGCATACCTTCATCTTCCCTACCTTTGAGGCCACCATTCTCTTAGAGGAGGTAAAGACTTACCTGTCCCATCCTAGATCTAAAGTGGGTGAGGAAGACTTAGCTTGCCATACTATTGCCCCCATAAATCCTACCCTCATTTTAGGGGAGTTTCTACCCAGTACTAAGGGCATCCGCATCATAATTGGCCCACACCACATCCATTTGTTACCTCTCTGCCAGTGGGTCATAGCTCATTGTAAGAATAAGTGTGGGTGGGATGAGGCCATAGCTAAGCCCGTCTCCATTTGCCTATGCGGTGCCATACTCTTCCCATCCACCGACCATGTCTTGGACATTCCCATCCTTAGTACTATTAGTAGATTGTGGCGGAGTCTTTCCATTTCTCAGGCTGTCCTTGCTTACCTATACGAGGGTCTTAGCTCAGCTGCCCTAGGGGGTCCACTCTTTGGCTTTATGATCCTCCTAGAGTGCTGGATGGGGATCAAGTTGAAGTTTGTGCCTAGGGAGGATATCAGTACTGTTAGTCGGATCTTTAGGAGTCATCCACTCTTCTTCATTGGTGGCGCTTTCAAGTTCTCTCAGCAGGTTAAGTGCAGGACTGCAGACAAGAAGACTAGGGATGAATGGTGCCTCTACATCAACACTCTGCCCCTGGACCAGTTCGTGATGCGTCCTTCCTTTCTCCACGGCACCACCCTCAAGCTTCCTAGGAGGCTTGGGCTTGACTTGAGGCTTGTGGGAGACACCACTTTGGCGATGTACAGCCCCCATAGGTGCTTCCTACAGGTTGGAGTCCCACATACTACAGTTCCGGCGCTACCCCATCTTCCTGCACTACAGGCGAGGAGACTCGGGACAGAGGAGGATGAGCAGGCAGTCAGGAGTGCCCTAATCATGTGAGAGATCAGCAGGGTGCGTATCCTACCAGCCGAGGTGACAGAGCTTCCAGAGGAGTATCAGGCATATGTGAGAGAGTTACGAGAGATTCGACCTCGCAGGGATGCCCGATTGAGGATTGAGTGATTTCCTTTCCCTATGATGTGTAGAAACCCATAGATTGGGATGCTTGATTTTGAATAAATGGATAGAGTGTTTGATTGAATGAAATGTGGACTTGGCCTTTTCTTTTGTGCATTCGTGTTAATTGAGGTGATTTCCTGGATGGAATGTGGCCTAGTGAAGGACCGCTGAATGATGTAAACGGTGGGAGTCTAACCGCCCAATATGGGTAGAACGGCCTCATCTAAACTGCGTAGTAGACCAACAACAGGAATTCGGGATAGGGGCCTTTGGAGAGGAAAAAATGGCCTGTCGATGGACCGTTAAGAAGAGGAACGGTTGGAAGAAGACCGCCCAGACGTGGTGAACGGTCTGATGCAGACCATTGAACTCTGAGCATGGGGAAGGGTGACCAGGCTTGCGAGTGATGGTTCTGGCAATGAATGCGGTCTGCCTAAGACCGTTGAATAAATGAAAAATGAACGTCAGGAGACCGTGTATCTGGAAATGCTGGGATTGCCTCCATACCTGTCCCTGCATACACATGAACAATAAAAATAGATTAAATCTGTTTTAGGCCTAACCCCTTGCCTGCAGCAAGTTAGGAAATGACATGTTCTTGATTCTTAGTCAAGGGGGTAAACTTTATTAAATAGGAAAAATGATATAAGGGGAAAAGGATGCAAAGCATTCCATGTAATGCAAATGATGATGATTTTTTTTATTTTTTTTTGAATTTTGTTGAGGTTCGTCATCATCACCGAGCCCCGTGCCCAGAGGTCACGGGCTACCATCAATCGTTTCCTCGCTCCCAAGTTGCACTTGGGAACGCGATTGGAAGCGAAGCTGTGCTTCGCCGCGACCACGAACGAGTTTGCCCAAGGGGGGCAGCGAAGCTGCGGGGACAAGTGCGTTCCCAAGTGCAACTTGGGAACGAGGGGAAGGGCAAAAAGTAGCGCGGCCCGTTTTAGATTTAAACATCACGAATACGTTTCGGTGGCCCCGGCGAAACGACCGGTTCTTGCGCGCTGCGCACCCGGACAACAACTTGAGACAGCCGCGGTAGCTCGCGACCTCCGGGCGCGGGGCGCGTTGATTCACGCAATCCTAATTGAGGTTCGTCATCATCACCGAGCCCCGTGCCCAGAGGTCACGGGCTACCATCAATCGTTTCCTCGCTCCCAAGTTCTTACGGGACGCTAATCGCCTGTGGACGGGAGCATGTTGGCCTGAAGCTCCTCGCGGCTGAGCGGTGGCGACATGTCCTCCATCGGGTTCGATGTGATCGTGCCATCGGGATGGACGACGGAGGTGACGCGCGGCGCGGTTCGTTCTTCAAGCGAGGTCATCACCTCGCAGAGGAACGGTCCGTCGCTCGCCAGGGCCTGGGCGGCCACCTCGCGTACATCCTGAAGAGAGCGAATTTGCGCCGAGGGAATTCCGTAGGCGGCGGCGACCTTGCGGATGTCGGGCAGGGTCAATCCGCTGCCCGGATGACTCGCGACCATGCGGTCCTTGAAATGGCCTTTCTGCATCGCATAAATCGAACCGTAGCCGCCGTTGCTCAGGACAAAGAACTTGATGGGCAGGCCGAGCCGCCGGACCGTCTCCAGCTCCTGGATGTTGAGCTGAAAACCGCCGTCGCCGTTGAAGCACAGCGTCCGCTTCCGGCCCGAGGCCACGCATGCGCCAATGGAAGCCGGCAGGCCCGTGCCCATCGCGCCGAGTCCGGGCGCATTGAAGATCCGTTGCCCGGCCTTGACCTGGAAGGCCTGCATGAAGATGTCGCTGCACGGGCCGGAGCTGCCGGGGACGATGATTTCGTCCGCCGCTGCCAGCTCGGACATGATCTTGTAGAAAAGATAGGTGCTGACGCCCTCGGCCTGCTTCTCGTATTCGGGCAGCACCACGGGATATTGCTCCTGCCATTGCCGCGCACGCTTCAGCCACGCCGACCAGTCGGGCAGCCGGGCGCCGTCCAGCGCGGCGAGCGTCTTGTCGAGAAACTCGGCGACGTCACCATGGATGGGCAGCGCGATCTTCATCGTGAACTTGGCCACCTCGGCCTCGTCAACGTCGACGATGACCTTCTGCGCGTTGCGGGCGAAGCCCTCGTGGTTGAACGCGACGGAGGGCAGGTCCAGCCGCGCGCCCAGGACGATCATCAGGTCGGCATTTTGTTGCGTAAAGTTCGCGCCGCGCTGCCCGATGGCGCCGGGCCGCCCGCAATAGAGCGGATCGTTCTCGGCCAGCAAATCGGCGGCCTTCCAGCTCGTGAGCACCGGCGCCTTGAGCTGTGCAATCAAGCGCCGGAATTGCGGCACTGCGCCGGCGAGGCGCACGCCGTTGCCGGCGTAGATGACCGGACGTTTGGCCCGCTGGATCAAGTCCTTGAATTGAATGATGGTCTCGTGCATGACCGAGGGCGCTTCGTCGATTCCGCCGTCGAAGGCCGTGAGCTTCTCCGGGTCGATCATCTGCGCCTGCACATCAAGTGGCAGATCAAGCCACACCGGGCCGGGGCGGCCGGTGCGGGCGAGGTGGATGGCCTTCTCCAGGTGAAAGCGGATCGTTTTTTCATTCGTCACCTGCACGGCATATTTCGTGATCGGCTGGACGATGGAAATGATGTCGACCTCCTGCTGGCCCATCGACCGCACCCCGCGCGAGTCGATAAGATCGGCCCGCTTCGCCTGGCCGGAAAGAAAGATGACGGGCGCGGACTCGATCCACGCACAAGCCACGCCGGTCACGGAGTTGGTGCCACCCGGGCCGGCGGTGACCAGCGCCGCGCCGAGCGTGTTGGCGTACTCGGCGGAGGCCTCGGCGGCGAAAGCGGCGGCCTGTTCATGCAGGCAGGCGACGAACTCGAGGCCCTTGGTCTTCTCGACCGAGTCGATCAGGTGCATGCAGGCGCCACCGGGCAGGAGAAAGAGATGCCGGACGCCGTTTTTTACCAGCGTGTCCATCACGTAATCGGAAAGCTTGATCATGACGAAATTAAAATTGGGCGAGCTGATGCAGGACTTCGGTGACCGTTTGCCTGCTGTTGTTCCAAGGCTGGGGAAAGAGGATGGCAGGCCGGCCTCGATCTTTCACTTCCATAATGTTGGTCGGCGAGTCGTCGAGGAGCACGGCGTCGAGCTTGAGCCATTCGAGGTGCGCCGCCTTGGTCAAATCATAGTCGGGCCAGTCCGCCGGCTTGCGCGGCGGCAGGAATGAGATGGTGCGAATCCACCGGCCGAAATGGCCCAGCACCCACGCGCCCGCGGCGGCGGCGGCGTGCGGCGGGCGCATCGTCAGCGCAAGGTGCCGATAGCGATGCCCGTGGGTCTCGAGCCACGCGACAATTTCCGGATGCGGTGTCAAATCCTCCTGCGCCGGGATCGAGGCCCGGGTTTCGTCGAGCGATTTCAGGTAATCTTCAAACCGGATGCCCAGCAGCTCGTGCGGCGGATTTTTGCGGAGGCCGCCGTAGGTGAGGGCGCATTCCGGATGCTGCCTGCGCCAGCGCTCGAACCAGTGCCCGGTGAGATTATTCAGAACGTCGTCCACGTCCCACACGATGGTGCGCATGAGCCGGGCTTACTCGAACCAGTGGCTGACGAGCGTCTTGCGGTTCGCGTTCTCGTTGATGGAGTGGTCCGTGTAGTACGAATCGCCCGGCTCGTAGACGGAGGAAATCTCCTCGATGATCGCGCCCTTCTGCGTGTAGAGCTCGTGCCGGACGTTGACCGGGATGTTGAGCACGTCGTTCTTCTTGAGCTTTTGCATCTTTCCGTCGAGGCGCACGTCAATCTCGCCGTAGAGGATGTGATAGGTCTCGTCCTTGATCTGGTGCCACTGCTCCGGATGAGTCTGCTTCGGCACCAGCAGGATCAGGCGCTTGCAGTAGGTGCGGTTCACCACGGTGATGACCATGCTGCCGAATTCCTGGAAGCGCTCGATCCCGTAGTGATGCGAGATTTCCAGGTCGAGCTGCCCCGGCACCGTCACGCCGCTTTTCTTGAGCAGCTTCACGGCCTGCGCGATGATCTTCTCGACTTCCTCGCGGCGGTCCTTGCCCGTGACATTCGCGGCCAGCGCGGGCGCCTTGGCCGGGATCGCCTCGGTCAGCCGGTAATCGCAATATTTCGAAAGGTTGTTCGCCACCAACTGGCCCGCCTTCGACGGAATGGCCAGGAAGACGTCCTTGGTCGATAGCACCTTGCCCGCCGGCAGGTCGGTCTTGGCGAAGACGCCGCGCTTCAGGTCGCCCAGCGTGGCCAGTTCCTTCTCGCTGAAATGATACCGCTCGCCCTTCACGCCGCACATGGCCAGCGCCGCCTGCGCCGACTCGACCCAGCGCCGCACCTGCGCGGGATTGGCCGAGTAGCCGTTGAGCTGGACCGTGTCCGTCGGCACGCCGACATGCTTCTCGAAAAGGGTCGCGCCCTTGGCCACGGCGATCTTCACCGCTTCCATCTCGTCCGGCGGCTCGTGCGTGGAATAGCCGACGGGGATGAGCTTGTACCGCTCGCGCAGCAGGTCGATCTGGTTGAGCTGATAATTCTCCGGCGGCGTCGGGTATTCGCCCACGCAGTGCATGACCGCCAGGTCGCGCTTGCGATGGACGAAGAACGCCACCACGCGATCAATCTCGAGCAGCGATTCACCCGCGACCGAGATGACCACCGGCATGGTCGTGTGGCTCATCGCCTCCAGCAGCGGCCAGTCCGTCAGGTAGCAACTCGGCACCTTGATGACGTCGAAGCCATGCTCGGCGATCTTCTCCACCGAGATTTCGTCCCACGGCGTGCAGACCGAGAGAAAGCCGTGGTCGACGATCGCGTCCTTCAGCGTCTTGAATTGCTCCCAGCTCAGCGCCGTCTCGGAGAAGCGCTTGACGAACTTCAGGTCCATCCGCTGGGCGTAGTCGGGATGGATGAACGACGCGATGTGCCGGTATTGCAGCTTGATCCCAAAGCGAAAATCGAAGCCCTTCACCGCCGCGGCCATCTCCTTGACGATGAAGGTTTTAATTATGGAATTTAAATTGAAAATTTTATTTCACATTTTAAATTATCAGGTTTCTACAAGTCTGGCCCGCAGTGTAGCAACCCTGGTAAATTGAAGGAATAAAAATCTTAAATAGATTACAACAAATAATTAGCCAAGGACCAGACTATATACACCACACCCCATACACAAATGGGCCTTGCACGTAAACCCAAATAGGCCAAGGAAAGGGTGCCCCTATATAGGGCACCAATTCATCAAATAGAGCCCATCAAAATGGGCGCTATTCTCCAAGACTGCAAGCAGCACTCGTAAACAGGGTGTTGGAGTGAAGAGCGCCCCTTGATAGGGCGCTATTTCAAGAAATGAAGACCCTTGCTTTGGCGCCATTTAATTAAGGAAGAATATGGAAACTTCGACTGTAGTGTTTTGTTTGAACTGTGATACGGGTTGTTGTTCGGGAAGGTCTCGATCGGGAAGGATTGATGCGTAGGAAAGTTTGTTTTCAATAG